>JAVTVY010020019.1:0-75960 GCA_036873755.1 Hanleya hanleyi | reverse complement strand
TTCTATTTCGTCAAGAAAAAATGTTTTGTAGAATATAGATTCGCGTTCATTTCTATTTCGTCAAGAAAAAATTTTCATCTCGAAAATTGGCAGATTAAAATGTTCTCTCTCATTTTATGCCACGGTATCTATTTTTACAGCTGTCAACTGTTATGGTTTGGTCACAATGTTGCCATTTTCTCCCCTATATTTTGCGTCCACAAAAAGAAGAGTATATTACAGCAATTATGTTCAAGAAAACACCCCGCTAGAAAATTGTCTTCAAATTGTCTGTTGTTGTGGGAGTATAAAAAAATCCTGGTCAACAGGGGCGCGTATATTTCATGCGAAGCTATGTTGCCAATGCATTGAAATTTGAATAGGTTGTCTGCATGGGTTTCAACGCAAGTATAGTACTAAAGTCTAGCTTACCTGATAAAAGAGTTTAGTCCAGATGTATACCTATATTCCATACTCCCGGGCGTTTGATGCATATCTGGGGGCTGTTTTTTTCCTAGGTGGGTATAACACACCATGAAGCCTTCATCACGATGCATTCGTATCCTAAAAAATATGGGTATCACCACGAATCTCATTCCATATATATTTTTTCGAAATTCACAGATATTTCCATCGGTAAATCCGGTGTTCAGTATACCACATGGATGAAATGAACGCACTAAACTATGAAGCTAATGATTTTGGTCAGCGGCACACACATGCTCCCTGGTTTGGTGTCGACATCCCAGCGGTTTTCTGTTTCTTGGCTTGTCACGGATTTTTCGAAATTCACAGATATTTCCATCGGTATAAATCCGGTCTTCAGTTTACCACATGAATGAAATGAACGCACTAAACTATCAAGCTAATGATTTCGGCCAACGGCACACACACACACATGTTTCCTGGCTCTTCCTGGTGTCATGGTGTCGACACCCCAGCGGTTTTCTGTTTCTGGGGTGTGACGGTAGATAAATTTCTCCCTCCCATACACCCACGTGGGGTGGGTGTGGCAAAACAGAGGGTGTTCAGCCAATGAACTATAAGAAAAACATATGTGTGTGCATATTAATAAACCACGTTGGCTGTATAGGTCGTAGAAAATGAGCGCCTAAAAAATGAACACATTTCATTACACTGTTGCGAATTGTTGCGAGTGCACGTGTGACTCAGTGCGTTTTCATATGCCGCTATAGTATTTCACAGAATAGAATATCGGCTTATAAATGTGGGGTGGTGTGGATAATTCGACAGTCTTCAAGGGGCCCTCCTTGAAAGTCTGAAAGATTTTTCAGTTTTATGAAAACATTATTTTTCGGCTACAAATAAATAATGCGTGAATTCTGATAGAACGTGAAACAATGTTTTATTCAGGTGAACAATTACTATATATTACGTATACAAGGTAATTTCAATAATACAAACAAGTCAATTCAATTCTTTTTATTGCTCGACTCAATTTACCTGGATACTTAGCAATGAGAGTCCACTGATTTGTTTAGCTGTAGCTGAGTTCCTAAATAAAGTGTCTATCTTCCCAAG
This sequence comes from Hanleya hanleyi, assembly GCA_036873755.1. Lineage (NCBI taxonomy): Eukaryota > Metazoa > Mollusca > Polyplacophora > Lepidopleurida > Hanleyidae > Hanleya > Hanleya hanleyi. The sequence goes on along the minus strand of JAVTVY010020019.1, from coordinate 74,439 downwards.
TGACACCAGCAGTAAGCAAAACAAAATATAAACCATGGTACTTGTATATTACATGATATATTGTTTAGTGGTATGTATCTCGGGTATGGGGAGGGAGTGAGCAAAATGAGGGGTGGGCTGTTTTGATAGGTAATGTTGGAAATTTTGTAATGTTTTGATTGTTGACTCCTTGCGGGCGCTTTGATTAGCATAAATAAAGTTCTATTCTCTCACATATAGAGTATGGCAAATGCCATAATAATAACAAAATAATATAAAAGACAATGGATACAGAGATAAAATTTATATTGCATAAATTCCTGCGGGAAATAGGAAGTACACATATAAGAGAATATTGTCTTGACGTAAAAAGTTTGGACATTTCATATTTACGGAGATATGGATTTTTTATAACTGAGCCGGTTTTTCGTGTAAACCATCGCAGCGAAAAGGGAAACGGCTGTCATCTTCGTTTTGCTATGTCACAAAAAGTGCCCGAATTACTTATTCCTAAATAATTTCATGACGAATCCAACTAAGGTTAGCAAGTATACATATTTTACGATATTGTCAATAACTGTGAGCACATAAGACGTTCTGGTTGATGAGATCTGAATTTTTGAAGTTTGGCAATTTTCTGACTTCGAGCTTCGAATACCCGCCGCCATATTTGTTGGAAGCCGGTTTTTCGTTTGTCATGATGGAAAATCATTAATTAATCATATTTTGAGATATATTTCTCAACACAACCTTGTATTCATTGAAAATATAATTGTTCAGGCTTACATTGCTAATTCGGTTGCTGCCTTTGAGGTAATATTTTTCCTTAGATCGGCAGTTGTTTCCGCCCATGCGATGAGAAAAATAGGCCTGATTTCGCACGTAGTTTTCGTGCACACGTCTCGCACAAGTTCTCGCAATAAGGCCTGTACGAAAATTTGAGAGCGGCCAACATGAGTTTGTGTGTGATAGAAGGATGGCTTACGTTTATTTCGCCTACATCCATTGAAATTCACACCGACATTATCGGTTTTGGCCAAGACACGGCCTCGGTGGAAACTGCGTTGTTGATATTTCGGTCATGACGTCATCATTTGTTCAAATTTACCGGGAACCCCCTTATATGGTTTTAGCAACAGTTACGTAGCGTAGGGTGGCATATATTATCTTTGGGTTGGGCCTGGTTATTTTTTTTTTTTTTAGCATGTTTTTTATCGTGGTAGTACCACGTTAATTCAAATGAACAAATGAATTATTCCAACCATACAACTCTGGTTGAAGTTAACATCTTTATAAGCAACAACATGGTCGTGGCTCAATGGAAACGCATTGAGCTGTTGATCGAGAACACCTGGGTTCGAGTCCCACCTGCGCAGACTTTTTTCTCCCCTTATTATTTTTTATTTTATTATCTTGCAGGAAACAATTTGCGTCCAGTGTTGAAGCTGTCCTGGAACGCCGCTATGAGATTCTTTTGCATACCAGCTGATTGAAACAAACTACAATTTCTCAAATAATTTTCCCTATGTTTACATCGTTTGTACGCTATCATTTGTCAAATCATTTGAATACCTGCATTTGACAATAAAACGGAGAAAAAAAAATAAATAAATAAATAAAAAATAATAAATAAATAATAATAATAATAAAAAAAATAAAAAAATAAAAAATCGGCGAGTAGTAGACGAAGGGAAAATTGAGAAGTACTGACCATGCCCCAGAATACTTCATATGCATATCACGGCATTAAGGCCTATGTAAGATGTAATCTACTTCACAGTTTAGTAGTATAAAAAGCGCAAGTCCTATTGACCTTGCCCCTCCAAAGAAATAAAATCGGCTCTATTTTACAGGAGTATATACGCAGGTCACGTGGGGGTTGTGACGTCACTTCCGGGTTTTTCACTAAAACTACCTCCAAACATAGAAGAGTTCCTAATGTTTCCTCTTAGACGTCCGTATGTTCAACCCTCCGGGTTTTGTTTTTCCCGGCGCGGCCCCGCCCCGGCGCCCCCCAGCGTGAGCGGCGCGCGCGTCATCACGCGGGTTGTCCGGAAGTGCGCGTCATCCCCGGCAGTGCGCACGCGCGGATCAAAAAGGTCACCTGTCAAACGGTCTCCCTTTCGGCAAGGTTCGGAGAATACAAAGAACTTATAGTCATAATCTATACGTGTTGGACGAGTCGCTTCACTCACCGTATACACGTACCTCAATGAAATGCCCGCTCCAAACCTAGACCAAATACACGTACTTGGTCTGTGGGCTGATTTCATTGGCTCTCTATTTTTTACTATAGTGCGCTTGCATTCTAACCTTGATGGGTGATATTTTGGTTTTTTGGTGAGATCTCATTTTTTTTTTTTTTTATTCAGTGAACAACAACAACGTGAGAACAACCACGTGAAAACTGAAGCCCAGAACAAGGGGCTTGTAATTAATTCAAGCCCAGAACACCGTGATGTCCTCGTCTATGACTGGACGGCCTCTCGTTTTAATGTGCATGCTCCATTTCTCTGGTTAACTTAAAAATGCACTGCGCGCAGGCCACTTGTTTTTTTTTTTTGTTTTTTTTTATTATCACGTTATTGTTATGACGTTGTTGTTCTGACGTTCATTGATGTTGAATAAAAATTGATGAAAAAACACAAAAAATGATGGGGGTTTGACTTCTTTTTTTTTATTTAAGTCCACAAGAAGGTATAGAATAGATACAGATAGAATAGTAGTGGTGGTGGTAGGATTAAGGTACAAAAAAGTTCTGTCAGGAGTAGGATTCGAACCTACGTACGGCAATGCCGACCAGCACTTAATACTGGCGCCTTAGACCACTCGGCCATCCTGACTTTTACATTTGTGTATCAACAGTTATAGTTCGACATTGTTCACAAGTCCAAGTAAGTGGTGCTCACACCATCGGTCAACACTTTCCGTTTCGGGTAAAAGAAAGTAAAGGCGTCTCGTTGCTGAATGTACGTCCGCATCTGGTGATCCACCACCCGAAATCCTCGGTTAGTACCACTCGCACTGGCCTGGCTTTGCAGCACATTCAAGTACAAGGCTTTGTCGATGTTGGGATCGCGCCGGCTCACCCCTTTGCAGCTAAACTTATTTTGGTCTCCTCCTCCGTAACAGTAATACGTCTTGGAGGAGAGACCAATCATAGCATCCCCACTCCACTCCAGCTTGAACAGGCCCGGCGTACGCTTATCGTACTGGTAATGGTCACGTCGAGGTAGCCACTGGTCGCGTTCCGCTTCATACTGGGTACGCAACTCCGGTTTCACCAGGGACTCCCAATCCGCATTAGAGACGGCCATGTAGGCCGAGTCCGTATCCATCTCCATGAGTTGCCAGTCTGATGGATTAAAATACACACCCATGAAATCATACAGAAACTGCAGCATCCTCAGCTTGGCCACCTGATATACCATACATCCAATCTGCAGGGGTAGGTTGTAACGGATAGTCTTCTTGGCTGAAGTGACTTCATAGGTGTCGTCATCGATGACCTCCACGGACCGAAACAGAGGAGAATTCACTTTTTTGCGGGCTTGGACAGTAGTACAAATGTTCACGTTGACGTGCTTATCCTGATTCGTAACCGTTTTTCCATAATAACCATTGCCAGTCAACTTCCAACATTCACCGATGATGGCCTCACTCGGGTATTCATCACCTTGACGACGGGCCGACGTCACGATGTCGGCATTCTCCGCAAAACAAGCGTCGGGTACGTACTGTATCACTTGATATATTTGGGTAATTTCCAAACCGTGGTTCATGTACCACTGCAGTAAGGGAGTGCCCAGCAAAATTTTCTCGGCCCACATACTACCAATCAACATCCGTCGAGGTTGAGGCAAACACTCGTGTTGCTCCGCATAGGTCCTCATGGTGTCCCCAATATCAGCCCGACCCACCAGCGTGTTCTTAAAGATGGGCGGGCACTGGGCGAAGAGAGGCTTGAGAGTGTCGGGAACATGCAAATCACATTCGACAAAGCCGTAGAGGTCTCCCGAACGAATGGCGTCGAACATCTGTGGCAGACTCAGAAGTCGCCGACGACTCAAGGGGTACTCGCGCTCTTTTAGGAAACGTCGTAAATGGGGCAGGGCCTGGCACATCGTGTGAAATTCACACTCCCACATTTCAATCAAATGGTATCCTCTCTCTTTCACATAATCACCGTTCTCCACCACTTCTTCCCGTAATTCTTCCGGTGTTTTTCCACGTCGTTCGTTGAAGCGTCCAGCGCTGAAATGGCATCCGTGGCCGTGCCAATAGCAACCGTAAAATTGGAATACGGTGGGTGTGCTACCCACCAGGGCAAACCCATCGACGGGAAGTCGACGATCTCCTATGCGCTTCTCTGTGGCGTTGGTTTGGTGTCGTATATAAATTCCCCGTCGATAGGCTTCCCAATCCAACCACTGATCAGCCAGATGCTTGTAGGGTGTACGTTGCGGTGTAAAATGCCGATCTTCCGCCAACCAACGTGTATAATGGCCACTGGGCATAGGTTGGGCCAGCGACCACAGGTACAAGGCATTCGCATCGAATCCGATGATCTTAGCACAGGGTTTTCCACTGGGGAGAGTAGTGACGTCCTTCTCGTGATAACGATGAAAAATAAGACTCGGTCCGCCGACAATGTTCTGCTTTAGACAATCATGCATGTCTGCATCTTTTTGCTGTATCAGCGAGAAGTACGTAGCACACTCTTGAAAAAGATGGCGAAGCGCCAGACCCGGTAAACTCAAGCACTCCTTGAAGATGTCGACGTGCATTTGGCGACGAAAGAGTTGCACCATTTTCTCGGCCGCTTCCAGGAAAGGAACCACATCTAGGTTATTATACCATATCAGGAAATCTCGCAAGGTGTGCATATGTTGATCGTTCCATACCTGCTGTAGTTCCCGGTGCGTGTCTTCCGGACATTCCACTTGCTTCAAATCATCAAAGAAGGCGTGCCGGGGTGGCAACTGTGTTTCCTGCAAACGATCGAGCGTTGATATATACGTGTAAGGGAACCTGCCTTTGGTTTGTGCACAGTTATATGCCTTGACCCACTGATCATAGCTACAATTAGGAGCTAAGTAGTTCCGTACATCCAGGAAATACAGTGATGTGGTAGTGAGGGCCATATGATTATTGATCTTCTTGATCACGGACTTGAGGGTATTCGACTGGGCCAAGTAGGGGTAAAGAAATTCCTTCACCATGTTCAAATCATAGCGTCCCGAATTGAAACCTAGCACCGGTAACTGGCCTAGATATTGTAGGAAGCGCACTTTCAATTTCTCCGCATACGGTTTCGGTAAAGGCACATCCTGCGACTGCAGGGGCTGCGACTCGGGCTGCCACTCGGGCTCCCACTCGGACTCGGTGACGTTGGTCACCATTTCCACAAGCCATTGGGTATTGGGGCGTTGCAACCGGGCCCATTCCAATGGATCCAACGTAGTCAATTGGTCGAGGAGTGGCTCCAGAGAAATCGCATCCGTCACCGTGAACGGCTGATCAAACACATAGGTATTATTGCTGGGATAATAATACCGCAGCTGGTCCGTCTCCTTGTGCCGTAAAATGTACCCGAATGTCATATTCAACTTGAACGCTGTCACCTGATCTGCGAAAATGTTCTCGGCATAGGTAGACAAATACGTGAGGTCCTGCAGTCGATAGTTATACAAGTCCAATAGACGACGGTCACGATGAAAACAATGGCGTATGGTAGCCCAGTGACGTCGATAAATGTCCCTGACACGCTCGTCTTCAGGCAAGACTTCAACCGGAGGTGCTGCTGGGTCCCAGGGAAAATCTTCTCCACGTCTCATGCTTTCGTATCATACAAGCGGATAGGCAAGCAGGCAGGCAGGCAAGCAGGCAGGCAGGCAGGCTGGTCACGTGAGTCAGGTAGGTAGTGCAATGAATACTCCCCTCCCCTAAAAATCGCCTCCTTTTATACGTTTTTCTACAAGCCGCCATCTTAAACCCACCACCCACCCATCCACCACAGCCGCCATCTTAAACCCACCACCCACCCATCCACCACAGCCGCCATCTTAAACCCACCACCCACCCATCCACCACAGCCGCCATCTTAAACCCACCACCCACCCACCCACCACAGCCGCCATCTTAAACCCACCACCCACCCATCCACCACAGCCGCCATCTTAAACCCACCACCCACCCATCCACCACAGCCGCCATCGTAAACCCACCACCCACCCATCCACCACAGCCGCCATCTTAAACCCACCACCCACCCATCCACCATCTTAAACCCACCACCCACCCATCCACCACAGCCGCCATCTTAAACCCACCACCCACCCATCCACCACAGCCGCCATCTTAAACCCACCACCCACCCATCCACCACAGCCGCCATCTTAAACCCACCACCCACCCATCCACCACAGCCGCCGTCTTAAACCCACCACCCACCCATCCACCACAGCCGCCATCTTAAACCCACCACCCACCCATCCACCACAGCCGCCATCTTAAACCCACCACCCACCCATCCACCACCACACATGACCCCATGTGACACAATACTCGCTTCTGATTGGCTGATTGGTCTTTCTGCCGGAACTATGCACTCATTGACCTTTTGTCACCCTCCCGTGACCTCCCTAATATGCAAATTTCTGAGGTCAATAGACCTTCAAATACGCTTTGTATACTACTTATATCCCAAGAAAAATTACGCAAATTTACAGATTTAAAAGTCAATCTTTCCGTTCGATTGAAATTATTTTCACCAATAGTCACCAATTCAAATATAATTATTCAAGAGAGTATCATAATAGGATAAAGTACGCCCGCAGAAATGTATATACTAATTAGTGTTTCATCTCTTTATTTTTATAAAATAAGTACCTAATAAATCAGCCTGCGAGGGGTTTTTGGATAAAACAGAAGGGTTCCATCCTGTATATAGTGATAATTTTATAATGGGACTAAGCGTAGTGAATTTAAATTCACAGGAGTGATAAAATATTATCTTCGTTCACAAATCGACATCGTTAATACATCTACATACATAATCTCGCAGATAAGCCCCATCAGGAATATTATTTAACATCTGGAATCTCAGTGAAAGCATGAAATGAAACCTTTCTGAAAGCCGTACCCCGTAAATATGGGAAGGGAAAATGTAACATAAACCCTATATAGTGCCATTCACATACTCCCCAAACACGTTACCACAGTACTGGAAATTATTTTTCAGTCTAAATTCCGTTCCGACACAATCCGGTACAATATAATACAAGAATCTTTATCAATTTATATTATCAATTCCAAATGACATACTCGTAAAAAAATTATACTCACCCTCAGTAGTAGGAACAGCAGATAGAAAGCAAATCTTTGAATATAACGGTGGTTAAAAGATGGCAGGAAAATGAGCTGTTTGGAGATATGTTTGGTCAATGACTAAGACAGCGATAGACGGAGACCAAAGTTACTGATTTCAGGGCTTTTTGACCATCTGGAATAAATCATCCACACAAAGACATCTTGGATCTCCCGCCTTTTTGGTCTTACAGGGCGAATTAGGTAGGTTAAATATAGCCACACTTGGGTCATAGTTTGTGTCCAGTTAACAACTAAGCCTGCCTTCATATATATACATACATGTTAGCCTGTGTAGGCTAAAGCCAGTATATTTAAGTACAAAGTTGACATCCAGCCATCCACCCATGCACAGACCAGTGGCAACTGACTAGTTTACCTATCAATCCCAATGAATAGATTTCAAAGGCATTGGTTACAAATTAATACTAGGTAGCTGAAATCAATCCTTTAGTTCTGCCTGTATTGCATGTAACTTATTATTATTATTATTATGCATTTTTTGCATTCAAATGATAAATGGTTGAACTTAGAAATCGAAACCAGAATTAAAGATTTTATGGACAAATTATCTATAAAAATGTGACTGAATATTATAAAGCCTACATAGGCTAGAACCTAAGTACCGAGGTATCCAAAAGTTCCATTGTTTTCTAAATTAGATCTAATGGAAAACATGACGTCCTTGTAACGTCACAACAATGTAATGAAACAACGTCCCTAAATAACTTATACACAACGTTTTGACAATGTTCACCGTGAATGTTGCTCGAACGTTAGGCTGAAACGTCCGTGTTTTACGTTACTACAACGTTGTGGTAACGTTAATTCTGACCTGACCAAACCACAACTTTCCCACAACGTTGTGAAAACGTTGTGTGTTAGCTGGGAACTGATCTTTGTCATATTTTTCACGCTTATCGGTGCTTCCGTCCGCGCGTTTAGAGCATTGAGAGATCAACAGAATTAAGATGTCGGCAGTACCAATTAGGGTGCTATTTTGGACACTTCGGAATGAAATTACATTTCTTTTTCAACTGCAGCTACAATTGTATTCATATAAGGTACTGTTTATTTCAGTGGCATAGGCTTACGAAGTTAAACTATTTTTTACTGCAAAAAATCAGAGGATAACTCCGGTAACCCCATAGCGATAAACAAGTCATAGACAATGAATAGAGGGCGAGGCATCCTTGTTGCAAATCCCTTGTGTATTTAAATTGCCAAAATGGATACATGAAATTGAAGAGAGGCGTCTGCTTCATCAATGCAAGCTTTTTTACACACATGTGATGCATTTGTGCGCTCAGAAAATTGAATTCTCCGCCGAGATTTAAGGTGAAAAACAGTTGTTTTGTTTTCAAAGTTGATTGTTCGACAGAAAACAATGGCGTAGATGGCTGAAATCTGGAACACTGAGGAGTTTTTACTTCCGTTTCAAACATGTGTAAAATTGTTCACATCCATGAACGTTGTGCGTGTGGCACGAAGCGAAGTGTCCAAAATATCACTGTCATCCATGTGCAATAATGAGCAATAAGTTTCAAGCATGCAAAAGAAAGACAAACGATTGTAGTTTCACTTTCGAGTTTACTGGGACGAAAGATAAATTTTTTACACAATATCCTTTTCGGTAAGCTGGAGTCATTTGAGTTATCCCCCTTGTGTAACTATTGTCAGTAAATGTCTTCCTGCTTCAGTCATATTGAATCTCCGTTCAAGGCATTTTATTCCCTCTGCTTTAATTGCTGCGATTATACCTATATCAATGAAATATAAATGTATTCAATAATTGATGATTGAATTTAATGTGCCCAATACAATAAAAATTTTGTAAATGATATAACTTGCATTATTTATGAACTGTGGGGAAGGCGACATTTAAAAGCATGTTAGGTGCACTCAAGTTCCAATTCTCTCTGTTTGGGGAGGGGCGGGAGTCAAAGTTTCAGTCACATCGGCTCCACATTTTCTGATATCGGGTCAGAAATTCCATCAAAATAACTATACCGTCGATCTCAAATTGTGCAGTACTACACTCATAATATTAGTCAGACCTATGTATATAATTTTTTTAATTTCCATGACAATTACACGGTCTACCCTCTCCACCCCCTCGACACGAGGCAGGACGGCTCATATTGTATTATCACATCAACATCATGTACACATGTACACATACAAGCGTCTAGTCCGTCATTCATAATTCAGCCGTCGTCCATTAAAGAATATCCGCGTCCATAATCCAAATACCTATTCCATATCCATATAACAGTATTAGCACCAAACTCAAAAAGACAATCATAGTATACATAAACATAGGCTAGTTTCCTGCAAGAGAGAAGCGGTCAACAGTTTTCAATGATGCCGACAAGACATCATGATGCTCCAAAAATATAAAATCCGTATCGCTGATCAGTATTCTTAATCCATAATACTCGTTAGTCGTTATCTAGAGAATGATGTATCTCAGTCACGCTTTGATTGTAACTGTTCATATGAGCACCATGAGGATCTTGAAGTACATGGGTTCATACGGCCCATAGCCCCGGGTTAAGCGGAATTAGACGCTCGTATTTTGCTATCAGCATGCGATATGTATCGCCAAATTTGAAAAACTTTGTGTGGAGGCGCTTGTTGGAATAGCCCTGTTTTATAAGTTTCTGCAACAATGTTTTGTGGTGTACCGCACCCTGGGGGGGGGGGGGGAGCCCCCCCTTATATATTTTCGCTATCGCTAAGGCTAGGGGGCTGAAACTTCTTCCCACACTACGTTGATTAAAATCGTCACATTTAACACAGGATCTAGCAAATGCTACTGGGCGAGATACGTATACGCCATATGCAGGTCCCACTGGAATATTACTATCCAGAAAGGGATAGTTTACGATGTCGAAATTATAATCATCTCTTTTGTCATAAAGTCGACGAGACAGAATGCCCGCTTCATTTTTATAGAGATATAGATCTAAATATGATGTACCTGTAGGGCTATCTGTAGTTTCCTTCAAATCCAGTGAAGGTGGATATGTATCCTTCACTGCGTCATTTATATAGCGATTATCCACAGCGAGGATATCGTCTTTATAGCGTTTGATGAATGATAAGGAACGGGCTTTGAATGGATCGGTTTTTGAAAGCGCCTCATAAGAGAACAGATACAGGTCAGCCAGCAGGGGTGCACAATTAGTACCCATTGGAATACCTATATGCTGCTGATATATTGTGTTGCCAAATTTCACATAGATATTTTTAATGAGAAATTCAAGCAACTCTATAAACAAAGAAACATCCCATGAATGATATCTCTTGTATGTAGTAGAGCTACAGAATGCTTTATGGCTTCCGACATTAATATATCTACGATCAGTTTTGAACTAAGACAGTCTATGAGGTCCTGATGCGGGATTGTAGTATAGAGAGTCGAGAAATTCCATGTGGATACATCTCTGTACGGTATGTGACATTTAGCATCAAGTTCTTCCGTAAGATATTTTGAGTTTTTCAATATCCACATACATTCAACGCCAGAGTTATTAGAAATAGTGGCGCAATACCTTTCCCAAAATGCTTTTACCTCGATCCTGAAGGGCCCTCGTCAATAGGGTTGAAAGAAGCTTGGTGGTGCAGCTTCTAGAACCAGCTATGAATCTAGATTTGTATGGTGATTTATGCATTTTGGGAGTCCAGTATACTTTTGGTATGTCGTTATGATTGATTGGAAGACAAATACCTCTTTCCCTGAGAAACTTTTTGTGACTGTTTTGTTCACAACATACATTGAAACACAACCACTTATTAAAGTTCAGCAATTTCACTTGAACACCTTGGATCACTCCAAAAGTAAATATGACTATTAATTCGCAGAAACAATTGCACACTATTTGCTTAGACTCATACACGTCCAGTCTTCTGAAAACGTTTACCGCTAAAAAGAAGTCGTATTATGTGATGGCGATTTCTGCAGGTTAGGGCGATCCCGCTCTCAAAAATGGAGGAAAATAAAGTCGTTTTCGCTCAATATTCCAACACTTCAGGCGCATTAATCTATCTATTGTTCCATGTCCTAGAATTAATTTGCCATTTGAAGAACCAGTCAATGTTGTTCTAGCAGCTTGACATATATTTGACCTATTATTATGCAAATTAGGTAATTGGAGATATATATGTCTGTGTGCGCCTCAAGATAATTTTGCTGTATTCATTATGTATACTGATTTATTGAGCAAAAGCGACCGTTTTTGCCTCCATTTTAGAGAGCGGGATCGCCCGAACTTGTTCAGTCCATCCATTCCGTTTGTCGTCTCTTTATTAACAATCACAGTTCTTAATAAGTGAACACACTAGAGAGAGACTGTTTGTCACGTGCCAAACTTGACGTCCGAGGTCAAGGCCATTGTGGACCGCAAATTAGGAAATAGTTGAAAAGCATTTTTTGTGACTGGATGAATTGAGGGGAGACGATACGTTGGTTACCAAACTGTACATATCAAAGGTCAAGGGATCATATCCAAAATGTTGGTATACTTTTACGCAAGGGACAGAAAATAATTATATTCATTTTGAACTGAAAAGGTAATCGGCCAAAGTTGTAATGTCTGTTTTAAAACTTTACTTCAGGTCTGTGGAATCTGAGCAATTTCAAATATACATACTCCTGGCAAAATGTGTGCATGTCTGTTCGTCTGCCCCTCATTCAAGATCTGCCCCCCATGCGATCTCTCCAGTTTTACAGTGCGGTACAACTCCAAAACGGGCAACGTTCCCAAATTGGGAAATATATTTCCTGAACAGGAAAACTTTCCAACAGGAAATGTTTGTTAAATATGGTTGTTCAGTCATAAATTACAAACAACACAAATATTATACCCAAATGGCCTCTAAATAAGCAAGTTTAGTACTGCTTCATTATACAGAATAATTATTTTTTCTTATCATGGTTTCAATTGATCGTTGGCCCACAGTGGGGCTGACCAATGCTTCCATTTCAGGAAACCATCATATTCAGACTGGAATATCTCGGGCTAACAATGGTTAACGATCAAGACACTGATCACGTGATAGCAGGGTCAAGGTGAGCCATCTTTGTGTGGATAGTCAATGTGCAGAGAAGTGCAGTGACTGAGTAAAATAGGATCCAAATTTCATAATAGCATTATTTGAACAATTGAAACCATAATGAGAAAAAATAGTTATTCTATATTATGAAACAATACTAAACTTGCTTATTTAGATGACATTTGAGTATAATATTTGTGTTGTTTGCAATTTATGAATGAACAATCATATTTGCCAACGTTTTCTTGCTCAGGAAATATGTGACCCAATTTGGGAATGTTCCCCGTTTTGGAGTTGTACCGTACTGTTTTACGTTGTTGTGTCCAGAATTTGAGTATATTGAGGCGGCTCAGACGAAGACCATTTGTGTTGGGCAAAGGGCCAAGGGTCACTGATGCCCCAAGCAAGAAATCCTCAAATTGTGGGAAAGTTAATTGTTGCACCTCATACAGGTATATGGGCGCGTATATTAAGGCCAATTTCGGCTATTGTTCTTACCTCTGCAGTAAGACAAATCGGACAGGAGCGACATCTCAAGCCGTTAATCTGGCTGTATTCCCACTCCCAGTTATCACACTGTGGAGCAGCACACTTGAACAAAGGACAACTGGTGGGAGGCTGAAATAGAAACCATGAGCGGGCATCATATAAACTCCTAATATGGTGTTGTTATTTGTGGAATAAAAACAATCTGCATATGGAAAAATACAATAATTTCCTACTTGAGTTAGATACATTTTATATCAGTACTACTATAGGGGAGAAAAATAATGTTACACCTTGTCCAACAATAGAGTAACGCATATGCTTAAGGCCATAGCTAGTATACTCGGCCATGTAACATCAGTTTTGTCGGTTTAGAAATGTCAGTGTTTTGGTAAAACACAAATACTCGTGCTGTACCCTCAGAGTTTGGTACCAAATCTCTAACAGCAGATTGTGGGAGCTGAGGGAGACGAGTGTTTTTAACAGCGCTTGCATTCATTGCTGTTGACTTGGTGCCAAAACCTGTGTTTTACCAACATTTCCGACGAATTTACCCTAATCTTGAGTTGTCGTTGTTGAGAGTATATATGTACTGGAACTCCAAACGTTAACCAGTGCATATGAGCCATCGTTAATCTATGCAAATTCAAGGTAAAACGACAATGCCAATGAAAGACAAGAATTTAGAAAATATTTGCCGTCACACTGTGGGCATTCGATTTTTCTTGGTGAGCTGTATCCTAGAAGCACAGCTTCCAATTACTTCAAGTGTATGGTGTGAGAACCCCTTGACACAAATACATGTCTTCCACAAGTATTCGATGGAATCAAAATATGAGGAACTTGGATGATGGGTTACGGTTTCGACAGTATAGATTTGAAGGAAATCCACCAACATACGACTCTGATGTACAGGGGCCTCAAATGTCCATCTTATGAACACAAATCCGTGAGGCCCAAGCGCTTCATTCTCCAACATCTTAACCACAGTCGCAAACAACAATTACAAACATTTTTACAGAAGGTACCAAATCTCACCAAATACAGGTAAAAATTAAACACAATATATAAAGGTGGTGGAAAAGAGATTCCAGAGTTTTGACATTTGAAAATTGTGTCTCTTGCAGCATGATAACATTTCTTAACCCTATCTGGCCTGGGCGATTTGTGGTGTACCGCACCCTGGGAAGAGCCCCCACCTATCGCTAAGGCTAGGGGGCTGAAACTTCTTCCCACACTATATCAATGGGTCAAGCTCTACAAGAAAATGTAAAAAAACCCAAGATGGCCGCCATTATGACGTCACTGTGACGTCATTTCCAAAAAGCGCATTTTTGGACCATTTTTTGGTTAGAATTTTCGAATTTTTTTAATTTGTTCTTCGCAAAAACTGCATGATAAATTAGCAAAAAATAATCTGATATGAAATAAAATAGATTTAACCCACTTTTCCATACAGAAAAGCAAAATTTTTGAAGAAATATGACGAAAACATCACTTATCTGGTACCCCACATGGCCGCCATTTTGATTTTACCCATGATCCTCTGCTCAGGGAGTCATGCAAATAGGCTCAAAATGACCCCAATATGATAATCTAAAAAGTCAAGGAGTTTCAGCTCTCAAGTTTTTGTCGTTCCGGAGATAGGAGCAAAAAAACAACAGCCCCCTCCCAGGCCAGGTAGAGTTAACCGTGGGGTTACAACTCACTGGAACTCACTGGAATTCATGAGAGAAGCAAATTAATACTTGTAACTCTATCCTTACACATTATTTCTTACATGAATCTGGTGTTTAACGCCAACAAGTAACGTTCGAGGCAGACAGGCATTATATCAAGGAACGCTAAATACTAAGCTACAGTGCTGTCGCTAACAGATTTAAATTTGTACTGATTGCCACCGTCACTTTCTACAGGGAAAATTTACCTGCGTTGACTTTCGCAGGAATTTGGTGATAAGTGGTGAGCCATATGAAATTACACTGCAGGTAGTCTGTTCTCTAAAGCATAAGAAAAAGGAAAATCATCCGGAGATTCACGAAAATTCAAAACGGAAATGCTCAAGAATCAATCCGATTCACCAGGACTACATTGGTCTGTCAAAGTTTCGAATTTTTGTATATGCACCCGACATTGTGTATGTATCAAGAAAACTACCCTGAAGACCCATACTTCATATCGATATCCTACACTGCCAAAAATACCCTATACCTATTTAAGATAATGCCCTAAAATCTTCTTTGAAATAGGATAATTTTACTCAAAATAAGTTAAATTTTAAGAACATTTTAAGATGTTTTTTCTTGTTTTGAGTAAAATATACTTACCCCACTCCAAATTTTACTTAAACAAGAAAAACAATCTTAACATTTAGGAATTTTTCTTTAAAAAATCTTGTTTTAAGAAAAATTCTTAAAATTTTAGATTTTTTTTCTTGTTTAAGTAAAATTTGGAGTGGGGTAAGTATATTTTACTTAAACAAGAAAAAAAATTATCTTCTTTCAAGAAAATATTAGGGCATTATCTAAAGTAAGTAGGGTATTTTTGGCAGTGATATATCGTCAACTTAACACTTCAGTTGGTGCGATTGTACCTGTTTCGACAAAAAAAACCAGATGTATACAATAATTGATAATTATATTTTACTCTAATATTATAATTACTTGTGAATAAGAGAGCGATTGTAAATTATGCCAAGTGATAAGCAGTGTATCATACGTACGGTTTTCATTCCACTTTATTAAAGTTTAAAAGCCATATGTTTGGGGAGGGGGTCATTACGTCTTCACAAATACCGACCGAATTAGCAACTTGATTTAAAATAACTCAAGAGTACGATTTAGTTTGATCAGTAAAAACACCGATGGTATATATTGTATTACAACAAGAAGACAGGAGTTAGTGAATAAGATTTGACGTCGCTTTCAACATTGTATCGGTCGTATATCACAACGGTGTGCTTGCATGAGACAGAACGGTCCCATTGCCGCCTTTCTATAGTGCTGCCTCATTGAAGTAACATGCCGTCGGCCTGCATGTATGAGGTACAAGTAGTATAGAGTGCGTAAATTCATTACCGTTTTGCCGGGGGAGGTAACTCTTGCATCCACCAGGGGGCGCTGTGCCGTATGACGTCACTTCCGGTCTGGGTGAATGGAGCGTGACCTCTGTATGACGTCACTTCCGGTTTGGGTGAATGGGGCGTGACTTGTGAGGATGATAGGAGATGTACTGACCTGTTTGTGGGGATGTCGTTCATCTCCGTGTCTTTTCGGTGAGAGGAGCATGTACTGGGGTTTTTCCCCACAATGTCGTTCACCTCCGTATTTCTTCGGTCAGGTCCGTGGGAGCTTGTACTGGGTTTTTCCCACAATGTCGTTCACCTCCGTGTCTTTTCGGTGAGGTCCGTGAAGATGTGGCGGGAGGTACCGAGAGATGTGACAATTGCCTCTTATTTGTGGCGCGCTCACTTCCGGTTGAGTGGCGCGCTGCCCTCAGCCAATCAGAAGTGAGTATTTTGACCCGGTGCATTATGGGACATATCCAAGATGGCGGCGTCCGCCTTCTGGTTCAAGATGGCGGCACGTCCGGTGTCGGAAACTGGCCATTTTGTCGGAATGTGGTCATCTAGTGTCGAAAACTGGACCCTGTATGGGTCCCGCTAGACGTTTTGGGGTCTAGGTGGGCCACTAGTGGTCCGATGGAGTCGTATGAGGTATCAATGTGAAGCATTCGTGGAGGAGCATCCGAAGGGATGGGTGTGACGTGGAACTGACCTCATTCTGCGCATGCGCCTAGACAAAGTGTATGGAAATAGACGTTTTGGGATCTAGGGGAGCCCCTAATGGGCCGATGGAGTTGTATGAGGTATCAATGTTAAGCCTATGTGAGGAGGCATCCACCCGGACTAGTCTCTCGGTCGTTGTCGACATTCTGCGCATGCGCAAACAGAGAATTGTGGGAAAAGGGTATGGAAATAGACGTTTTGGAGTCTGGGTGGGTCACTAGTGGTCCTACGGAGTCGTATGAGGTATCAATGTGAAGGATACGTGAGGGGGCATCCGCCTGGACTAGTGTGTCATTCGTGTTCAACATTTTGCGCATGCGCAGACAGGGAATTGTGGGAAAAGGGTATGGAAATAGACGTTTTGTGGTCTAGGTGAGTCCCCAGTGGGCCGATGGGGTCGAGTGAGGTATCGTTGTGACGGATACGTGAGGGGGCATCCGCCTGAACTAGTGAGTCGGCCGTTTTCGACATTCTGCGCATGCGCAGACAGGGAATTGTGGGAAAAGTGCATTGGAAGGAACGTTTTAGGGTCTAGGTGGGCCACTAATGGTCTGATTGAGCCGAGTGAGGTATCAATGTGATGCATACGTGAGGGCGCATCCGCCTGGGTGGACGGGTGTTAGGAATATCGTCATTCTGCGCATGCGCAGGCAGGCCGCAGTATGGAAATAGACATTTTGAGGCCGATATGGGCCACTATTTGTTCGAATGTGTCTATGAAAGTGTTATTTTGTAGCTCCCGGGGTGTAGACCACGACTTGAAGGGATGTCCACGTCACCTGTAACGTCACTGGTGACGTCATCAGTGAGAGTAGTAGCGAAAGCGGGAGTTTGGAAGTGCGATGGAGTGCATTTGGAGTAGATAACGGCCTATTTTTCCATCCAACTGCCTGGTAGAGTTACCTGTCAGTGTGAGTGTATGCGTGTGAGTCAGTGAGTGAGTGAGTGAGTGAGTGAGTGAGTGAGTGAGTGAGTTAGTGTGAGTGAGTGAGTGAGTGAGTGAGTGAGTGAGTGAGTGAGTGAGTGAGTGAGTGAAGCGCATGCGCAATAGACAAAGTGTATGGAAATAGACGTTTTGGGATCTAGGGGAGCCACTAGTGGGCCGATTGGATCGAGTGAGGTATCAATGTGAAGCCTATGTGAGGGGGCATCTGATGGGGTGAGTGCGGGGTTGAAATATCGTCACTCTGCGCATGCGCAGTGGACAAAGGGTATGGAAATAGACGTTTTGGGGTCTAGGTGGGCCACTAGTGGGCCGATGGGATCGAGTGAGGTATCCATGTGAAGCCTATGTGAGGGGGCTAGACTAGGGTGTCGTTTCCATTCTGCTGCGCAGGTCACGTGGGTTGTGACGTCACTTCCGGGTTTCACCTCCAAACCCAGAAGAGTTCCAATGTTCTCTTAGACGTCCGGATGTTCAACCTCCGGGGGTTTTCGCGGCCCGGCCGGGCCCGCCCCGGTCGCAGCGCGCGCGCGCGTCATCACCGGCAGTGCGCTAATGAATGTCGGGTCAAAAGGTCAAAGGTCACATCCAGGTCAAAAGGTCCAAGGTCTCCCTTTCGGCAAGGTTCGGCAACAATGTTGCGGCATCGATATCCAGAGCTTGAACCCCAAAAGGGGATTGTAAATTAACCTGGGAAGGATGGGCAGTTCCATTTGGACCAATCAGCGGTCGAGAAAAAGAGCCAATGAGCGATCGATAAAAGAACCAATGGACGGGTACTAGAATTTTGCTCACGTCTGCGCCTACATCCGGGTACTGAGATGCTTTCGCCTACGTCCGCGCCTACATCCGGGTTCTTGTACACCCGGGTAATGTTTTCTGGACATGGATAGGTTACCTTTGGCTCCATTCTAGGCCACTGATTGGCTAATACGGTGTTCAAAGCCAGTTTCATGCATTATGCTCATATAGAAAACACACAAGACAGGATTTTTTGGTGAGATCTCATTTTGTTTTTTATTCAGTAACAACAACAACGTGAGAACAACCACGTGAAAACTGAAGCCCAGAACAGGGGGCTTGTACATTGAAAGAACTGAAGCCCAGAACAGAGGGACTTGTACATTGAAAGAATTCAAGCCCAGAACGGGACTTGTGCATTGAAATGATGGGCGGCCCAGTCATATACGAGTACATCGCGGTCCTCGGCCTTGGGGTAGTCGTCAAACATGTGGACGATCGTCTGCATGGAATGTCCCCGACATCGATGGTACAGGTAAAACAAGCAATATTGTCCGCACACCATACTGTCCAGGCTCTGCAACGTTTTAGTATTCCAACACCACGTCTCTGTGCCTTGATTCATGAAGTCTGTTAAATCGGAATGGAAGGGTGGTAGGCCATACGGATCAAAGTATTCGCCCTGCTCTTCTGTCAAGTAACGGCCACCCAGTGTTGACCGGGTCGACCCATCGGGTCTGTATTCAGGACGTAAGCAGCAGGATACACACGGTCTAATGGGAACACGTCTCGGGCGAACACTCCTTGAAAGACCATGCGTGTCCCTGGATCATTCTCCAGCACGGTGCGTATCTGGTCTGTATCCATGTTAGGTGGCAAAGTCACACAGGACGTTACGGCTTTTATCGATTTGAATGATGTTGTCAAACTCAGCGTAGCAAATCACATTGATGGTTTTCGGTAAAGGTGTCCCGAAATGCAGTTCCAAGCGTAAGTTGCCTTTCTTGACGAGACTCAGTTGATGATCGTTGTCTAAGGTGGGAGTCAGATCGAAAGAGAACAAGGTGTACCCTCTGCCGAAATCGTCTCGACTGATCATATTTCCCTCGTCTTGGTTGATTTGGCCAGTTGCTGTGAAGAGGTTCAGATAGCTCCGGATGTAATTTTTCGTTCCGAAATTAGGTTGTAAGGGGCGTGCCGGTACCTGTTGGCCATCCACATGCAGGGCCACGAAATTGATGTTGAACGCTTTTAGGTTGAACGGATTCCTCGAGAGAGTCCCATTATAACTCACGTTCTCCACACAGGCTAGGGTTAAACGCTTGGGCAAATCCCCCAGGAACAGGTTTTCTTGATTGACAATCATATTGCCTTTAGAAACGGAAAAGACCTTGGTCTGTACTCGTCGAATCGGGTACTGGGATGGTTTTTTCTCCAAGGCTCTGATGTGCCCCAACTGTACACCTGGGCTCGGTTTCACTTTTCGGACATACAGGACTGCGTCTTGGATGACAGTGTTATACTCGAGGTCCTCACTCGGGGCCATCAAGGCAAACGCAGGCGTTGCGCGCACTAGTCGTATTTTGACAGGTACTCCATTCAAGAGGTATCGGTCCTGCATGAATAAGTCCGCATGCAGACGTCCCATCATATCGACCGAGTGACTCTCTGCTGTGGCATCCATTCTCTCCGTATAGCCGTCATTATCAGGACTCGCTTCCATCTTGCCTGGGGTATCTCGGTAGAACAACGGGGCTGTCAAAGACGACTTTTTAGCATCACGCCCGTAGGATAACAGTGTTTCGATGTAGGCTCGGTACGGGTACGTGTTCGTCGAGGCGCTGACCAGCTAATCACTGAGGGCTATATCCACTTGCTGGAATAGCGAATGAAGCCAGATTCACTGGACCCACGGGTGCATCTGCTTTGAAGACAGACCCATCTTTATTGGTGATTTTAGCTTTCACATATAGGTACGTATGGGCTAAATGCAGGTAGGTCGTATCTGCGTTGGTGATGGTGAATTCAATGGGGCCTGTGGCTGTAATGCTGGAAAGGGGCAGATGTTCCACCCATTGACCCTCTTCGGCACTGGTCTGAGTAGGTGGGACGGTCCATAAATCAAATTCACTGTTGGTAGAAGGACACGACTCGGCATGGATGAAAGCCATCTTTAAGAAAAGATATCCCGGGTCTTCGATGTGCGTCGTCCCTGGGTCGGTCGTTGACTGGTGCGTGGTCTCGGTGATGCAGGTCTTTTATTCCCTACGGTGCGTTGTGCTTTGGTGACCAAGACGCCTCCTGCTTCTTTGGCTCGACGTTTCAGTGCTTCTTTGGGCGCCGCACCGCCCAAGACATCACCAGCGACTTGCAGTCCACTGCGTACCGCCTGTTTGCCGATCGCTTTGACCCCACGCGTCATCAAGGGCAGGAACGTTATGACGATGCTCCCGAGTATGTTCCCCAGCCCATGTCCTCGTTGCATGCGTGTACCTGCAAAGACAGGAAAACTACCCCCGGCCTGTTTGGTGTAATGATCGACGTAACTGGCTGTATGGCATTGATAAGGCACCTTCATTATGCAAAGTGAACCGCTCGGACTTGACGGAAATGAAGTGTCAGCACCACTTTCCCACGCTCGAATGCAATCGGTTGACCGGTGTCGTCTCTTATATCGATGACGATGGAGCTAATATCGGTCTGACTGACCGGTAGATACACGATGTGCCTGAAACTGTGGGTGACTTGAGCTCCATACTCGCCTTTCACCGGGCAGACGCGCAGTAGAGGTACGTTGCTGTCGCCGACAATGTGTGCATCGGCCACGTCCGAGTAGACGTACAGACCATGCATACCACCACGCATGTCCATCGGGATGTGGGCTCTCTCGCCGGTGGGGCCAGCGTACCCCGGTAGATTGAGACCCAGCATTTGCTGTAGGGTAGGACTGAGTTCAGCACTCACGTTGGGGCTGAGCATGAGATTGGCCTTGTCGCTGTGTGCGTTGTAATCGAAGTCCACATGATTTTTGAAAGGGAAAGATTTTATGGGTTTTGAAGTATTCGTGACGTCTCGTAGAGACTTATAATGCATCAGACTTCTCAGTCCACCCATGAACTCCTTGGGGGTATCGTATTGACCTTCGGGTAGTTTGAGTCGAGTTTCTTGTCCTTCGTAGGTCACCTCGTACCATACTTCATTGGCTCGCACGTTGTACCACGAGTAAGGGTATTGGATATCCACGAAAGTCCACATTCCCAGCGTCCAGGTAAATGCAACGGTTGCGGTAACTGGGTCACGTACTTGGTCAAGGTGTTGTCAGGAAACACATCAGCCGAGCTGTTACTGGGTAGGGTGAGGTAAAACATGACGACTGAGCTTTCCTGCTGCTGCTGTTGGTTTTAATACTTCTCCCAGCCCTTGGGCGCTAATCGTCGTGATGGTCGCGGTGACTTAACCCTACCTGGCCTGGGGGGGGGCCATTATGGCCCCCCCTACCAAACTTTCTGCACTATTTCCGGAACGGCAAAAAATGAAGAGCTGAAACTCCGTGACTTTATAGTTTATCTTATTGGGGTCATTTTGAGCCTATTTGCATAACCCCCCGAGCAGAGGATCATGGGTAATTCCAAGATGGCGGCCACGTGGGTACCAGAAAAGTTATGTTTTTGTCAAATTTCTTCAAAATTTCTGCTTTTCCGCAATGAAAAGTGGGCAAAAAATATTTTATTTCATATCACATTAATATTTGCTAATTTTTCGTACAGTTCTTGTGGAGAAATTGCAAAAATAAAAAATTCGGAAAATCTGACCGAAAAATCGACCAAAAAATGTCGTTTTTGAAAATGACGTCATCAAAGCGGCCATCTTGGATTTTTTTACATTTTCTGGTAGAGCTTGACCCAGGGGTATAGTGTAATAAGTTTCAGCCCCCTAGCTCAAGGGGTAAGAAAAATAATTAGGGGGGGCCATTTCGGCCCCCCCCCAGGCCTGGACAGGTCCCAAAAAGCCCAGGCCAGATAGGGTTAGATCTTGGTGGTTGCAGGGTGTGGCGTGGTAAAAGGGGTGAAAAAGTAGGTGCCCGCCGTGGTGGTGTTTTGGGGGGTGACTCCGGTTCCCACTCGTGGTGTGGTGAGAGTCGTCGTGCACGACTGGGCGATTGCATAAAGGCCCAGCGCTGGGGGTTCCCCACCAATTCCTGTGGTACATGCATGTCTTTCAAGCCTTGAGCGAAGACCTCCCATCCTCGAGGATTCGTGTGCGACCTGCGTTGACGCATCAGGTCATTCACTAAATCCGTCATGTGGGTACCGGGGACCACTTGATTCTGTACCAGTAGTTCACCTTTATCATTCCAAGTCATGTTAGGATTCTGTTTCATTCGTTGTAATACCAGGCCAGCTTGTTTCTTCAACGATGCAGGTACACTCTTCAGGACTTCGTCTTCGACCCACTGTGGGCTGTGGGTGGTACCCCTGGTAATGAGGGCTGTTGGAGCGGTGCTGAGGTCGGTGGTGTGTCGCGTGGTGGTGGTGGTGCTGGTGTAGAGAGGGTTTTGTATTGGTCCATGAACGTCATGTACCGCTGAAGCGTCTCATTGTACTGTTGTACTTTCTCACTGTCGCTTTACCCCAGTCGCTGTAAGATCTGACGCATCTCTTCATCGAGGGTGTTTATCGCCTTCACCGTAGAAGGTACGGGGTACGGTGATTGGAGGTTTTGAAGGAGCCGAGGTTCGACGAGGACCATTTTTTTCGTGTGGTTCAATACTGGACCCAACACGGAAGCGGCCAACGGTGCTAAGATGGCCCCGAGAAAGCCGCCTTTCTGTAACACCTTTTTCTTTTGTGTTTGAGAAATTCGCTTCTGGACTAAGGTTCGGAGACCTGTCTTATGCTTGGCCAACTTGGTCTTCTGAGCCGGAGTCAGTGGTACGTTGCCTTTTAACAGGTTGTACCCGATCCCGCACAGACAGTGTACAAGGTCAGGGTCCGCACCGCGTACAATGGTTCGGACCAACTCGGGTGGGGCCGTCTTCAATACACGGAGCGTCGGGGCGTGCTTCCGTACTCGCGCAGACATCATGTACAACTAATGCCAGAACTCACAACTCTGCCC
Organism: Hanleya hanleyi; assembly: GCA_036873755.1. NCBI lineage: Eukaryota > Metazoa > Mollusca > Polyplacophora > Lepidopleurida > Hanleyidae > Hanleya > Hanleya hanleyi. The sequence goes on along the minus strand of JAVTVY010020019.1, from coordinate 50,959 downwards.
TTTTTATCCACCTCAGAGAACAGAGACAAAGTCAACCATGCTGTGGTATTCATTCTTTTTATTATCCCCATCATCAAACACATACACCCCAGCTGGGGGAGCCACTGTGGGTGTGTTTACATTATTTTTGCATGTACACGTGGTGGGCCTCTCCGGGCAAGATGCCGGTCCGTAGTCGAAGGTGGTCGGGGGTGGCTTGCTTGAGGTCGAAGAGCATATACCCGTGCTGAGGGGTTGTCGCATCTTTGAAGGCTTCCAACGCAAACGGTGTGCGGCCGGGACACATCTGTCTCGCCAGGTGCAGCAGTTGAGTGGTATCTCTCGGGTTTTTGAAGACCACCAGGTAGTGGGCATTTAAGCTGATGTTCCGATGTTCTTTGTTTTTACTGAACAGATTCTGCACAATGTAGATCATGCTGAGCCGTCGATGGTGGCTGCCTTTGGTAAAGAGTTGGGTGACCCGACTGTCCGTCTCCACCATCAGATCATCCAGAACCACCAAGGTGTCGGGTTCCAAATCGGCCAGGTTGGGTAGGCCTTCCACGAACGTGATGTGGGGCATTGCTGCATACGCTGCCTGCCCTTCTCCGTAACACCACACGACTCGGGCAATGGGTGGGGTGATCATGCCGTCGGCGTGTTGAAGGAGCTTCCAGTCGAAGTGCGTTTTGCCGGAACCCGTCGGTCCTGCGATGAGACACGTGAAAGGATGCTGCCACCGAGGGTCCATGGTTCGAGGTGTATCCGTTGTCGTGGTAACCCGCTCTTGTAAATTTCGTACGAGTGAACTGGAGTGGTGGTGGTGGTGGTGGGTACAACGTTGGTCGTCGTTGTCTGTTCACTGCGAGTGATGATGGTGGTGGGTACAACGTCGGTCGTCGTTGTCTGTTCACTGTGAGGGATGAAATCCGGTGGGTCTTCAGACGTACTTGGTGTTCTTGGTGTAGATGTTGACTGTATACTTGGTGTGGAGCTCGACGTGGCTTGTACACGTGGTGTGGTGGTGACTGGGCTCGATACGGGGTTGACTGGTGCTATCTGTAGACCGGTTTCACTGATGGCTGGTGTTCTCAGTTGGTTAAGTAACGTGCTGACATAGGCTACGTCGTAAAACACACCTCCGTACAACACACTCAGCAGGGTTAGCACTATGGCCACAAAGCCCACTTGCGCTGTGCGCGTTTTGGGAGACGCTGTGTTCAGAGGCAGCTGCTGCTTGTCCATAGCACCGTGGAATGAAGGATGACGGTAGTGGTGTCTGGCTTTATAGTCGTTTCACCTGGTTGGCTGCGACCCAGGAATTGAAGGAACTGGGCCAGCCTTGCCATTCCACGAAATGAAACAGTTTGCCACGTCGACGTTCCGTTTTCAAAATCTGCGCCACCGTGTAGTAGTCTTGCTGTGTTTTTACGACAGGCTGTAGTTCCATCTCGTAAAACGTCCCTAGCAACGGTTCCCCTTGAAGATCTTCCAGTTCATAGACTCGCTGCTGTCGGGGTAGGCGCCGTTTAATCAGGAAGTGCTCATCGCTCCAGTTGGGCAAGTAACTTTTCTCGAAGTTGCCCTTGACTTTACTGATCCGTACAGGGTCCCCGACCTTGAACATCTCCTTCGGTGCTCGTTGCGATTGTATGGGGTACAAGACACGCCGGACTTGGGCTTCATTGTGTTGGCTCACGATAATGGGGGCTCTCTCTATACTCCGGTGATAGGCTCGATTGTAACCACTCACAAGTTTCGGGAGGACATCGATGTACCTCCTTGTATTCTTATAGGTGAAATATTTATACATACGGCCTTTGAATGTCCTGTTGAACCTTTCCACCACGGACGCTTTGGTCTCGCTGTAGGTATGGAAGAAGAAGACCTTCTGTTTCTTGAGAAAGGCTTGGAAAGGTCGGTTGAGGAATTCCGTGCCTTCGTCGGTTTGCAAATACAGGGGTTTGCGTCCAGTCTTGAAGATGTCCTTGAACGCCGCTATGATATTCGCCCCCGTTTTCGTCCGGATGCGTACCACCCACGCATACTTGGACAGGATATCGATGCAAGTCAAGATATACCGATTCCCATCGTTGTGTTTGGCAAAGGCACTCATATCGACCAAATCCGCTTGCCATTGGGCATCTAGTCCTCCCACGATGACCCGGTTCCGTAGAAAATGGCGACGGACAGATCGATGTAAGGTATAGGTGTCTTGTTTTCTTAACCAATCTCGGACTTGGGCACGTTGTATCCCCTGGGGTTTGGCCGCTCGATAGAGAGCCGACAATGCACTATAGCCGCCGGACTGTCGGGACTGTAGTATAAGTTATCCAACACCTTCTCCCAGCGCTTCATGGTGACAAAATGATGATGGACCCTGGCTCTATCGTTTATTTATAACGGGTATATCTTGGGCCGGAGTTTCTTTCTGATTTTCTTCGTTGGCTTCGACAGTGTCCATGGTAAATGACCAGTCCAACTCGTCTGATGACCGCTTGATAAGCACTTGATCCACATTTACCACGGCATCTTCCAATGCAGACCATAGATCAGGGTGAAGGGTAAAATGCACTGTACCCCCATCTAGCCGAGCCAATTGAGCAAAGAAAGGGCCGCGTCGGATGTACACGTCGTGACACAAGTGGATGAGGTCGCCGTCCAGTTCACCAGACAACACCCGTTTGAATTTGGTCCAGCCCTCCCGGGACAGACGAATGTGGGCCGGGCACGGTTGTGTAGGGTCCGCATCACAGATGTCTCCCACCCCCTCCATGATATCGACCTTATCCGCATACACGTGCAGGAAAACCTCGGGTGTCAAGCTGAGATACGCCAGTATTATATGCTGCGTCATGGTCAGTACGTGAATGGTACCAGATTTGACTGTCTCTCGTTTTTATAGAGAGAACCCCGTGAGATCAAAGGATCGGGTAGTCATGTCACTGGGCTGACTGAGTCTAGCCGGGTAATCAATGGCATCGTCGTCTGGTTCATGGCTAGACATTTGTTCATTGGGTTCTGCCGCTGCTTCTCTCAGGGCACGAACCCACTCCAACTCGTCTGATGACCGCTCGTCCGATGTAAACAGCTGGTCCACGATAGGCACCACTTTCTCGAAGGCTGTCCACAGATCGGGGTCTAGGGTGAAGCCTCGCGTAGGGTCTTGGTAGCGGCCCAGGCGTGGGAAGAAGGGCCCACGGTGTACGTAGATGGCATTGTATATGTGGATGAGGTGTCCGTCGAGCTCGCCGCTCAACACCCGTTTAAATTTGGTCCAGCCGTCACGGTGTAGCGTAACCGTATTCGATACGGTCTCAGCGGGCGACCAGCAAACATCTCCACGGTCTTCCACGAGGGTGACTTTATCTTCATAGACGTGTAACCACACCCGGGGTGTAAGGGGCAGGATGGCTCGTAGAACTGGTGACATGGTTGACCCAATGACGATCGTTGAATGACGCACACAGTGTCTGACCCTCGTATTTATAGTCAGGTCCCACTGTCTATGCCACAGCGCCAGGGTCAATAGGGCACAGACCATGACTAGGCCAACCAACCGTCGCTGATTCCGGCGTGAGCGCTCGTGGTCCATAGCCCGAGCATCAAAGATGGCTGTCATATTCCAGTAGTGGTGAGTGATGGCACACCTCTCCATCGAGTGCACACTGTCGAGGACCGCTTCTGTGAACTCGTTCAGGATCTGGCGTCGCCCCTCGTTGTCGTCGCCATCTGAAAACATGGACCGAACCACTGCTCGGTAACCCGTGAGTGAATTAACCACGGTCGCATGCTGTAAAATGCGAGTCGCATAGGGACGGGTGTCCGTCATAGCTCTGCAACCGTAGAAATGGAGGTGTAGGATCCAGAGAGACGTGTTTTATAGACCATGTCACACATGCGCGCCTAGACGTAGCTCTACGGGTGTAGTCCGTGATACGTTATATTCTGATGGGTTAGTCCAAAAAAGAGAGCAACAACAACACAGATTACAGATCAATCCTTTTATTATGCGTAAATCGGGCGTAACCTGTGCACATGATGGGACATGTACTGACCTGTCTGTGGGGGTTTTCCACAATGTCGTTCACCTTCGTGTCTTTTCGGGCACGTCCGTGTCTTTTCGGTAAAGTCCGTGTCTTTTCGGTAAAGTCCGTGTCTTTTCGGTAGCGTCTGTGTCTTTTCGGTAAAGTCCGTGTCTTTTCGGTAACGTCCGTATCTTTTCGGGTATGTATGAGGGTCTTGAGGGAGGCGACTGTATGTGACGAGTTGTATGTGTTTTTCTCGGCGACGTCCGTGTCTATCATCCGGGCACATCACGTCTGCGCCTGCATTGGGGTATGTATGAGGGTCTTCATGCGCGCGCGCTGCGGATTCATCCGCGCACTTCCGGATAACCCGCGCGCGCTGCGGCATCAGATCACCCCCGCGCGCGCGCGCGCTGCGGCCGGGGCGGGCCGGGCCGGGCCGGGGAAAACCCCGGAGGTTGAACATCCGGACGTCTAAGAGAACATTGGAACTCTTCTGGGTTTGGAGGTGAAACCCGGAAGTGACGTCACAACCCACGTGACCTGCGCAGCAGAATGGAAACGACACCCTAGTCTAGCCCCCTCACATAGGCTTCACATGGATACCTCACTCGATCCCATCGGCCCACTAGTGGCCCACCTAGACCCCAACACGTCTATTTCCATATCCTTTGTCCACTGCGCATGCGCAGAGTGACGATATTTCAACCCCGCACTCACCCCATCAGATGCCCCCCTCACATAGGCTTCACATTGATACCTCACTCGATCCAATCGGCCCACTAGTGGCTCCCCTAGATCCCAAAACGTCTATTTCCATACACTTTGTCTATTGCGCATGCGCTTCACTCACTCACTCACTCACTCACTCACTCACTCACTCACTCACTCACACTAACTCACTCACTCACTCACTCACTCACTCACACGCATACACTCACACTCACAGGTAACTCTACCAGGTAGTTGGATGGAAAAATAGGCCGTTATCTACTCCAAATGCACTCCATCGCACTTCCAAACTCCCGCTTTCGCTACTACTCTCACTGATGACGTCACCAGTGACATTACAGGTGACGTGGACATCCCTTCAAGTCGTGGTCTACACCCCGGGAGCTACAAAATAACACTTTCATAGACACATTCGAACAAATAGTGGCCCATATCGGCCTCAAAATGTCTATTTCCATACTGCGGCCTGCCTGCGCATGCGCAGAATGACGATATTCCTAACACCCGTCCACACAGGCGGATGCGCCCTCACGTATGCATCACATTGATACCTCACTCGGCTCAATCAGATCATTAGTGGCCCACCTAGATCCTAAAACGTTCCTTCCAATGCACTTTTCCCACAATTCCCTGTCTGCGCATGCGCAGAATGTCGAAAACGGCCGACTCACTAGTCCAGGCGGATGCCCCCTCACGTATCCTTCACAGCGATACCCCACTCGACCCCATCGGCCCACTGGGGACTCACCTAGACCACAAAACGTCTATTTCCATACCCTTTTCCCACAATTCCCTGTCTGCGCATGCGCAAAATGTTGAACACGAATGACACACTAGTCCAGGCGGATGCCCCCTCACGTATCCTTCACATTGATACCTCATACGACTCCGTAGGACCACTAGTGACCCACCCAGACTCCAAAACGTCTATTTCCATACCCTTTTCCCACAATTCTCTGTTTGCGCATGCGCAGAATGTCGACAACGACCGAGAGACTAGTCCGGGTGGATGCCTCCTCACATAGGCTTAACATTGATACCTCATACAACTCCATCGGCCCATTAGGGGCTCCCCTAGATCCCAAAACGTCTATTTCCATACACTTTGTCTAGGCGCATGCGCAGAATGAGGTCAGTTCCACGTCACACCCATCCCTTCGGATGCTCCTCCACGAATGCTTCACATTGATACCTCATACGACTCCATCGGACCACTAGTGGCCCACCTAGACCCCAAAACGTCTAGCGGGACCCATACAGGGTCCAGTTTTCGACACTAGATGACCACATTCCGACAAAATGGCCAGTTTTCGACACCGGACGTGCCGCCATCTTGAACCAGAAGGCGGACGCTGCCATCTTGGATATATCCCATAATGCACCGGGTCAAAATACTCGCTTCTGATTGGCTGAGGGCAGCGCGCCACTCAACCGAAGTGAGCGCGCCACAAATAAGAGGCAATTGTCACATCTCTCGGTACCTCCCGCCACATCTTTACGGATCTCACCGAAAAGACACGGAGGTCAACGACATTGTGGGAAAAACCCAGTACAAGCTCCCACGGACCTGACCGAAGAAATACGGAGGTGAACGACATTGTGGGGAAAACCCCCAGTACACGCTCCTCTCACCGAAAAGACACGGAGATGAACGACATCCCCACAGACAGGTCAGTACATCTCCTATCATCCTCACAAGTCACGCCCCATTCACCCAAACCGGAAGTGACGTCATACAGAGGTCACGCTCCATTCACCCAGACCGGAAGTGACGTCATACGGCACAGCGCCCCCTGGTGGATGCAAGAGTTACCTCCCCCGGCAAAACGGTAATGAATTTACGCACTCTATACTACTGGTACAAATGTGAATAGCCGTAATAGTTGTTTGTGAACCCAATATATCAACAAAGCGAGCTACCGACTCTATATTTGGCACAATGCTCCCCAATGTAGGCCTCTATGTCAAGTTAACTTGGGACTCATGACTGACCATCTTTTAACGGTCACAGATCAAAATCCAAGTAGCCGTCACATTTGCTTGTGAACGCAAGATGTCGATAAAAAACAGAGCTAGAGACGGGATTTTTGGTACCATGCTTCCTGGTGTTCTCTTCCGAATGACCTCGGCCTATTGTTAAAGATTAGAAAGGTCAAAATGTAAATAGCAGTCATTTTTGCTTGTTAACACAAAGTATTCTGTGACTGAGATACATCATTCTTTAGATGACGACTTTACAACGAATATTATGGATTACGAATACTGATCAGCGATACGGATTTGATATTTTTGGAACATCATGATGTCTTGCTGGCATCATTGAAAACTGTTGACCGCTTCTCTCTTGCAGGAAACAAGCCTATGTTTATGTATACTATGATTGTCTTTTGAATTTGGTGCTAATACTGTTATATGGAATATGGAATAGGTCTTTGGATTATGGACGCGGATATTCTCTAATGGACGACGGCTGAATTATGAATGACGGACCAGACGCTTGTAATTCTAAGCAAATTAATCTAGAGACTGAATCTTTGTGTTAATGCTGTCTTATGAAGGCTTCTAAGTCTAGTTTACGGGACTTAATTGACCTGTGTTCAAAGGTCACAGGGGTCAACATATGAGGAGTAGTCATATTAGCGTTTGAATGAGGAGAATAAGCAGCTTGTGAATAAGGAAAATCTATCTAGAGCCTTGAAACATCTTCGGCACAATGCGGCCTCATAAAGGCAGGTGAAGTTCACTCTCAACTGAACGTGACCGATTTTCGAACAGAGGTCAAAACTTGCTCCGCGTCGTATTTGCTTGTCATCACAATATCTGGCGTTTCGATCTGTCACAATGCTGCCTTATAAAAGTGAGTCAAATTCCTGCTGGACTGATCTTGATCCATTTTTAAAGCTCAAATGTGATATATACTCTCCTAAACTCAATATTTGCGCAGCACTTGCAAGTACACCCTTTAGTTTAACACAATACTGCCTCATATGGACCTTTATGCCAAGTTTACCAGACGGTGTTGTGGAGAGAATTTGTCTAGATAAAGCAACGTGCGCTCAGTCAGGATACATGCGCCAGCGGGTTCACAGTCAGGTTCCTGTGGCCAAATGGTGACCTGTCCCAAGTTCTCTCCGCTGCTGGTGTTCACACAGTAACATATATTCTTTGTTCTGTTCAGATACTGTGAACACTGCATAGGCATTAAGGTGCGCGATTGGCTTACATTCTCTCGCATCTATTTAGAATCTAATTAGCAAAGCTGCTAATTTGCAGATATTTTCTAGGATACTTTGCTATTTAGAACGAGATGCTAATTATACAATATATTCTGTTTTCCCCCCCAGACAAATCCACCGACCGCAATATGCCCCCTGTATCGATTCAGCTGAACGTAGGCATAAATGTTGAATGAGAATTCATTGCACTACCAGATAAATCTTGCTGAATGATCGACAATGTTCGAGTCACTCACACGAGGAACTCCCAACTGATTCGGGTGAACGAGAATATCGTTCGACTTGTCCGTGACGTCAATGGCAGCTTGTACCCCAGTGAGGTCGCCGATAACGCTCATCGTCCATGAACCAAAGTCATCATAACCTGTGACGTGACATGACGTCAAACGCTGAAAGGCTCTTTCTTTAAACTGTCATCGAGACAAAGTTTCACGCGAGCACATTCCATTCTTCACAGTTTGCTCATACTGAGAATGTCGGCGTTTTCCGTTTCGAAATACACGAAAGATCTGCAAGAAAAGTAGGCTATATATATGTGCGAAGCGGAGCTCATGTTCCCCAGAAAGAAACAATACATTGTCTAATTAGCACTTTGATAATCGCATCTAAATTGCATCGATTCGCACCTCGTGGATACTTAATATATTGTCTATTTAGCGTAGATTTGCAGATTCAATTTCACACGCCGGCTTCACAATATATTGTCTAAATAGCACTGTGACAATTGAATTTAAATTGCACACATTCCCACGTCGCCCAGACTTAAATAAAAGTAGATTGGCATATCATTTCCATGTGATTTCTTTTAAGATTAATGACCAAGACCAGCGGTATAGATGGTTCTAGCAACTTGTCATGATACTTTTAATATGCCTACTGCAGAAGTTGCAGAACATGCAGAAAATTTTATATCTTACTGTGTACATTCTAATCATGGATGTTTGTAGTAAGCAGGATGTTTAAGACATAAAATTATGTAACAGGCCTTTAACCAGTTTACTCTTATCTCTTTAATTCTCTCTCTAAGCTCTTAACTGGCCTGGGTTGCAGACCATAAAATTTAGCAAAACTTTGATCCCTGCAAGAATAAAGCTAGTGTATTTACAGACAAGTTCTTCTGGGAGAATGATAAAGAGTAAACATACCCTGGCCATCGCATGCCGGAATATCGCGTGACGAAATATCCTGATACCATATACAACAAAAGGCTATTTTATGGATTTTCATCTTTTGTATCCTTTACACAATATCTGTGTATGTATCACTGATCGACAAGAGTGTTTCATTACAACAATTTTAATTACTGGCTTATTATTAACAACATATGGCCGTTCTGATTCTTCGGTGAAGCAGCTTCTTGTGTTAATAATGTCAATGGACCCAATACCACCCATTGAAGAGACAAAGACACGACTATAGCGCCACTACCGGAGGAAGCAAATGTCAATGCGAATGGTGCGAATGGTGCGAATGATGTGTGATAAATCATACAAGATATAATTATATGATTTTATCACGTAAAGGCAATGCACAGGTATCTAATATCATTTTTGTGGAAGGAGGTGATCAAAATTACATGTACTTATGACATGATATATTCATTGCCAAGATAAGAATGTAGCATTAGATGTAGCATGGAGCAAAGATTATGGTTAAACAATATACCAGGGAGAGTCCAGGTTTTTAGCTTTCGTGATTAACGCCCTTTATTAGTATTGTTGTTATGGTAACAATATGCCATTGCTCGGTTCAACAATCAAAGGTGAAGCATTGTCATGAGCGACATTGCCATTACCATTTCTGTGAGTCCGAGAGGCCATTCATCGCCTCTCGCGATAGCACTGCAAGTTTCAAAACCACCCCTTGGATGCACTCACAGATGACTATAGTTATTTTTTTAGGGAGATAGTTCCTAAAATCTGCACGGAATATCATCAAATTATTGTCAACCTTTTATCATTTGAACGCAACCCCTAGTGTCAAATGCCATTTGGTTCTCAAGAGAACTGTTCACATAATGGTTTTATAGTGATTATAACAATATGGCATTTCTAGGTTCAACAAAAAAGGGATATCCACATTCAATTTAGTTGTTAAGGATTTACTGCTGCACAGATAATATTATTGTTATATTAACAACATATCATTTCTGGGTTCAACAATAGAGAATGAAGCATGGTCGATAAGGTTAAACCGCTTTGTGAATATATGTTAAATAGAAAGTATATTAAGTCTTCTTGAATTCCGAATATATGCAATTTGCATGACATTATCAATGCTCTAATTAGACAATATATTGCCTCCCATTCAACAAAAAATGTGTATGAATAAAATGTACCTGCAAATCTACGCTCTTCATGAAGTGCGAATCTACGCAATTTAGATGAGATTATCAAAGTGCTAATTAGACAATATATTGTCTGCCCTGCAGTCTCGCCGAGGTAAAACAGATTTGCGAATCTACGCTAAATAGACAATATATTAACTCTCTCTGAAGTGCGAATCTATGCAATTTAGATGAGATTATCAAAGTGCTAATTAGACAATATATTGTCTTCTCTGCAATCTCGCCGAGGTAAAAGACATTTGCGAATCTACGCTAAATAGACAATATATTAACTCTCCATGGAGTGCGAATCTATACAATTTAGATGAGATTATCAAAGTGCTAATTAGACAATACATCGTCTGCCCTACAGTCTCGCCGAGATAAAACAGATTTGCGAATCTACGCTAACTAGAAAATATATTAACTCTCCATGAAGTGCGAATCTATGTAATTTAGATGAGATTATCAAAGTGCTAATTAGACAATATATTGTCTGCCCTGCACTCTCGCCGAGGTAAAACTGATTTGCGAATCTACGCTAAATAGAAAATATATTAACTCTCCATGAAGTGCGAATCTATGCAATTTAAATGAGATTATCAAAGTGCTAATTAGACAATATATTCTTTTCTCTGCAATCTCGCCGAGATAAAACACTCTTGCGAATCTACGCTAAATAGACAATATATTAACTCTCCCTGACGTGCGAATCTATGCAATTTAGATGAGATTATCAAAGTGCTAATTAGACAATATATTCTCTTCTCTGCAATCTCGCCGAGGTAAAACACTCTTGCGAATCTACGCTAAATAAACAATATATTAACTCTCCCTGAAGTGCGATTCTATGCAATTTAGATGAGATTATCAAAGTGCTAATTAGACAATATATTGTCTTCTCTGCAATCTCGCCGAGGTAAAACACATTTGCGAATCTACTCTAAATAGACAATATATTAACTCTCCATGAAGTGCGAATCTATACAATTTAGATGAGATTATCAAAGTGCTAATTAGACAATATATTGTCTGCCCTGCAATCTCGCCGAGATAAAACAGATTTGCGAATCTACGCTAAATAGAAAATATATTAACTCTCCATGAAGTGCGAATCTATGCAATTTAGATGAGATTATCAAAGTGCCAATTAGACAATATACGGTCTTCTCCGCAATCTCGCCGAGGTAAAACACATTTGCGAATCTACGCTAAATAGACAATATATTAACTTTCACTGAAGTGCGAATCTATGCAATTTAGATGAGATTATCAAAGTGCTAATTAGACAATATATTGTCTTCTCTGCAATCTCGGCGAGGTAAAACACATTTGCGAATCTACGCTAAATAGACAATATATTAACTTTCCCCGAAGTGCGAATCTATGCAATTTAGATGAGATTATCAAAGTGCTAATTAGACAATATATTCTCTTCTCTGCAATCTCGCCGAGGTAAAACACTCTTGCGAATCTACGCTAAATAGACAATATATTAACTCTCCATGAAGTGCGATTCTATGCAATTTAGATGAGATTATCAAAGTGCTAATTAGACAATATATTGTCTTCTCTGCAATCTCGCCGCGGTAAAACACATTTGCGAATCTACGCTAAATAGACAATATATTAACTCTCCATGAAGTGCGAATCTATGCAATTTAGATGAGATTATCAAAGTGCCAATTTGACAATATATTCTCTTCTCTGCAATCTCGCCGAGGTAAAATACATTTGCGAATCTACGCTAAATAGACAATATATTAACTTTCCCTGAAGTGCGAATCTATGCAATTTAGATGAGATTATCAAACTGCTAATTAGACAATATATTGTCTTCTCTGCAATCTCGCCGAAGTAAAACAGATTTGCGAATCTACGCTAAATAGACAATATATTAACTCTCCATGAACTGCGAATCTATGCAATTTAGATGAGATTATCAAAGTGCTAATTAGACAATATATTCTCTTCTCTGCAATCTCGCCGAGGTAAAACACATTTGCGAATCTACGCTAAATAGACGATATATTAACTCTCCATGAAGTGCGAATCCATACAATTTAGATGAGATTATCAAAGTGCTAATTAGACAATATATTGTCTGCAATGCAGTCTCGCCGAGATAAAACAGATTTGCGAATCTACGCTAAATAGAAAATATATTTACTCTCCATGAAGTGAATCTATGCAATTTAGATGAGATCATCAAAGTGCTAATTAGACAATATATTGTCTGCCCTGCAGTCTCGCCGAGGTAAAACTGATTTGCGAATGTACGCTAAATAGAAAATATATTAGCTTTCCATGAAGTGAGAATCTATGCAATTTAGATGAGATTATCAAAGTGCTAATTAGACAATATATTGTCTTCTCTGCAGTCTCGCCGAGGTAAAACTGATTTGCGAATCTACGCTAAATAGAAAATATATTAACTCTCCATGAAGTGCGAATCTATGCAATTTAAATGAGATTATCAAAGTGCTAATTAGACAATATATTCTTTTCTCTGCAATCTCGCCGAGATAAAACACTCTTGCGAATCTACGCTAAATAGACAATATATTAACTCTCCCTGACGTGCGAATCTATGCAATTTAGATGAGATTATCAAAGTGCTAATTAGACAATATATTGTCTTCTCTGCAATCTCGCCGAGGTAAAAGACATTTGCGAATCTACGCTAAATAGACAATATATTAACTTTCCCTGAAGTGCGAATCTATGCAATTTAGATGAGATTATCAAAGTGCTAATTAGACAATATATTGTCGTCTTTGCAATCTCGCCGAGGTAAAACACATTTGCGAATCTACGCTAAATAGACAATATATTAACTTTCCCTGAAGTGCGAATCTATGCAATTTAGATGAGATTATCAAAGTGCTAATTAGACAATATATCGTCTGCCCTGCAGTCTCGCCGAGATAAAACAGATCTGCGAATCTACGCTAAATAGAAAATATATTAACTCTCCATGAAGTGCGAATCTATGCAATTTAGATGAGATTATCAAAGTGCTAATTAGACAATATATTCTCTTCTCTGCAATCTCGCTGAGGTAAAACACTCTTGCGAATCTACGCTAAATAGACAATATATTAACTCTCCCTGAAGTGCGATTCTATGCAATTTAGATGAGATTATCAAAGTGCTAATTAGACAATATATTGTCTTCTCTGCAATCTCGCCGAGGTAAAACACATTTGCGAATCTACTCTAAATAGACAATATATTAACTCTCCATGAAGTGCGAATCTATACAATTTAGATGAGATTATCAAAGTGTTAATTAGACAATATATTGTCTGCCCTGCAATCTCGCCGAGATAAAACAGATTTGCGAATCTACGCTAAATAGAAAATACATTAACTCTCCATGAAGTGCGAATCTATGCAATTTAGATGAGATTATCAAAGTGCCAATTAGACAATATATTCTCTTCTCTGCAATCTCGCCGAGGTAAAATACATTTGCGAATCTACGCTAAATAGACAATATATTAACTTTCCCTGCAGTGCGAATCTATGCAATTTAGATGAGATTATCAAACTGCTAATTAGACAATATATTGTCTTCTCTGCAATCTCGCCGAAGTAAAACACATTTGCGAATCTATGCAATTTAGATGAGATTATCAAAGTGCTAATTAGACAATATATTCTCTTCTCTGCAATCTCGCCGAGGTAAAACACATTTGCGAATCTACGCTAAATAGACGATATATTAACTCTCCATGAAGTGCGAATCTATACAATTTAGATGAGATTATCAAAGTGCTAATTAGATAATATATTGTCTGCAATGCAGTCTCGCCGAGATAAAACAGATTTGCGAATCTACGCTAAATAGAAAATATATTTACTCTCCATGAAGTGCGAATCTATGCAATTTAGATGAGATTATCAAAGTGCCAATTAGACAATATATTGTCTGCCCTGCAGCCTCGCCGAGGTAAAACTGATTTGCGAATGTACGCTAAATAGAAAATATATTAGCTTTCCATGAAGTGAGAATCTATGCAATTTAGATGAGATTATCAAAGTGCTAATTAGACAATATATTGTCTTCTCTGCAATCTCGCCGAGGTAAAACACATTTGCTATTCTACGCTAAATAGACAATATATTAACTTTCCCTGAAGTGCGAATCTATGCAATTTAGATGAGATTATCAAAGTGCTAATTAGACAATATATTCTCTTCTCTGCAATCTCGCCGAGGTAAAACACACTTGCGAATCTACGCTAAATAGACAATATATTAACTCTCCCCGAAGTGCGAATCTATGCAATTTAGATGAGATTATCAAAGTGCTAATTAGACAATATATTGTCTTCTCTGCAATCTCGACGAGGTAAAGCCGATTTGCGAATCTACGCTAAATAGAAAATATATTAACTCTCCATGAAGTGCGAATCTATGCAATTTAGATGAGATTATCAAAGTGCTAATTAGACAACATATTGCCTCCCCTGCAGTCTCGCCGAGGTAAAACACATTTGCGAATCCACGCTAAATAGACAATATATTAACTTTCCCTGAAGTGCGAATCTATGCAATTTAGATGAGATTATCAAAATGCTAATTAGACAATATATTCTCTTCTCTGCAATCTCGCCGAGGTAAAACACTCTTGCGAATCTACGCTAAATAGACAATATATTAACTCTCCCTGAAGTGCGAATCTATGCAATTTAGATGAGATTATCAAAGTGCTAATTAGACAATATATTGTCTGCCCTGCAGTCTCGCCAAGGTAAAACTGATTTGCGAATCTACGCTAAATAGAAAATATATTTACTCTCCATGAAGTGCGAATCTATGCAATTTAGATGAGATTATCAAAGTGCTAATTAGACAATATATTGTCTTCTCTGCAATCTCGCCGAGGTAAAACACATTTGCGAATCTACGCTAAATAGACAATATATTAACTTTCCCTGAAGTGCGAATCTATGCAATTTAGATGAGATTATCAAAGTGCTAATTAGACAATATATTCTCTTCTCTGCAATCTCGCCGAGGTAAAACACTCTTGCGAATCTACGCTAAATAGACAATATATTAACTCTCCCTGAAGTGCGAATCTATGCAATTTAGATGAGATTATCAAAGTGCTAATTAGACAATATATTGTCTTCTCTGCAATCTCGACGAGGTAAAACAGATTTGCGAATCTACGCTAAATAGAAAATATATTAACTCTCCATGAAATGCGAATCTATGCAACTTAGATGAGATTATCAAAGTGCTAATTAGACAATATATTGCCTCCCCTGCAGTCTCGCCGAGGTAAGGCAGATTTGCGAATTTACGCTAAGTAGACAATATATTAACTCTCCATGAAATGCGAATCTATGCAATTTAGATGAGATTATCAAAGTGCTAATTAGACAATATATTGTCTTCTCTGCATTCTCGCCGAGGTAAAACACGTTTGCGAATCTACGCTAAATAGACAATATATTAACTCTCCATGACGTGCGAATCTATGCAATTTAGATGATAATTAGAAGAATTATATTGCCTTCAAACCCCGGCAGCAAAGATTGGCAAAATATCTGCACTATATTGCCACCAGTGCTATTTAGCACCATGTTAAGAGATAGGGGAGAACGAAAAATATCAACGAAAAAGCCAATTGCGCACCTAACTCTGCATAGGGGCAAACATCACGGGCTCCCCTGTACAGTTGGGGAAGGGTAAGGTTATTACCCCCACGGATCTGTTCATCACTTCCCCCAAAGTGTCGTTCTCAAGTGTGAATGTCTCGTCCGGCAGATTGGTTGAGTTCACCTGAAATAGCGAATTCAGGAAGCCGTAATAGCCCTTCAACCGCGGATCTTGTAAAAACGTCAGGATCTGGCCGAACATGATGTCGTTTACTTTACTCATGTTCTGATAATACTCTTCAGTCATCTCAACTGTTATGCTCTGCTGTTCACCAAGGCTCTTGTCTGAAAATTAAAATAGAACACAATCTGCTCAATTCGAAAATACCTAATATGTTCCGTATCTAACAGTATGCCAGCTACCTTCCGAACAAAGTTCTCCGTAAGATATTCATTCCGTTTTTCTAGTTCCCATAATGGCAGTGTGCCAAATCAGGATTCAAATTTGACATTCTTTCGTCAATGTTCATAAAACAAAAACCATCAACCATGAAATATAATTACAGCACAACAAAAACATTTCAATATCCTACAATCCTATTACGGCACACTGCAAAACTGTTTGCCGTAAATCAAACCAAACGGAATTTCAGCTAATAATACCAGGCAAAAGTTCAGGTCATCTGATACTTTCAAATCCAAACTGACAATTTCATTTCATCCTGTCAACATACATTCAAATCTGCAGCCATACCCTCCTTTTGAAATAGGGGAAAAGCATTCACATATATTGCCCCAGCAAGCAAAATATTTGAAGTATGGGTTAGTTCACAGTTAAATATATTGGCAGTATCAGGTCGGACGACTAAACAGTTTCACCAAGTGATAATACTGGCATGTGAAGAACGTTTCTCTATCACCCTCGCGCTCCTTTATACGATAGATTACCTGTACTGGTCATTGGTCTATCACGGAAGAAGGCAGGTGAAAATATTTTCTGTTCTGATGTTATTCGAGAGATATTAGGCAACTGTGGGCCAAAGTTCTTAGATCTGTAATCCTTCTGTCGGATATCCTTTAAAAACACTCCCCTCCCCCAGAAGGTGAGAAAAGGTCTATTTACTGAGCATATCATTACTGAAGAAATAAATAGTAGTTTTCCGCCCTCTTAACTGCCCAGATAATGGATGGTAAAACGGAATTGCCTAATGTTTTCGGACATTAAAACATAAAGGGTCCTAAAACCTGAATGTAGTTTGGGAGCAGGTAGACGTATTTGATGATATGTTTACACTTAATTCCTTAACCAGCACATGGTAATAGTAATATTTACATATGAATATTATATAATTTGGAGCTTTGTCTGCTGGGACTATGACGAATTTACTCTGGAGATTTGCTAAAACGTCTTGCGAATTGAGGTTTCTCAGCACTTGTTTTGACTGTGGAAGGGTACATCTGTCAATATGGCGGGCTGTTGTACGACCTTGCTCATAGTGAGGTCCAGCCCTTCAGCGAGTACTGTAGGTTCAACTTTTTCTTGCTTAGACCAATCTATAATGTACTGTTCCAATGCAGACAGAACTATCTTCTGGTTGGTGTTCAGATTTATTCTTCTCGGCTTTCTATATTTAAGTTCATTCATCAGGAATGTTCTTAGGTCCTTATCACTCACGACATCAAGGCCACCAGTCACAATTTGTTTGCATGGTGTATAGATAAAGTTCGACGATTCACAATCATAACTACAGCCTCCCGACTTGTATTAGTCCCAGTCAAACTCCTTGACAGCATTAGAGTAATTGAATATTTTGGTGGCTATATATTCAGTATAATTGTATGAAATGCAAGGTGATGCTGTGAACTTAAAATAGTTTGGTACAGCGTTGCGTACCTCTGGATCATTCAGGATGCGATGCAAATCCTTTAAGTAATTTAGTTTCAAGAAAAGCTGATCTTGGGATTTTTCGATTATGTTCACTGGACGATACAACCGACAATACGCTATATCGTAGTGATTGTGGGTGGTATTATATTCCCTGAAGACGCAGATCGTTGTTTTTCTCTGGCTATAATATTTAAAACTCTGAGAGGTAACGCATACAGAATTGTAGGTAAGAGATGTATACTATTGGATGTGTTAGTTAAACACACTAAGTAATTTAAAGCGATACGATCGTGATTCAACGCATTGTAACATTGCCGAACCCACTGCCATTATCATTTAAACCATACGGAAACACTAACTCAAGTTCTAGCATTCAGAATAGTTCCCGCTCTCGGATTTTTCTCTCAAATCCAAAGGGGGAATCCTTGGTAGATGGATAGACGACGTCTATGATCTGAATACTAAAGTTACCCCAGCCATGGTTGGGTGCAGATTTTTTTTTACCTGTAAGCAATTGCCTTTTTCTAACGGATTTTCTGTTACCATTCACCCTAAGGTGGAGTCTTTGGTTGGTCTTGCCAACATACCATAACCAATAATGTTATCGATGGATATTATCATCCATCTTAAGGTTACCATATCGGGTCGAAGCTTCAAAATCTCGATTTTTGTGTTTTGGTCTTATACCAGAGTACACAGTCAAACCTACAAGTTGGGGGAATAAGAAATTATGAAAATTAGTGGATTGTAGTAAAAAAAACATGACTTTTTAAAACTCAAGCCATTCGTAGTGCAGTAGTGCCGATTGGTTTTTCGCCGTTTTCTCCGTTTAATTTTTCGCCAAAAAGTTGTTTTTCCCGTTCTAATTTCTCTCTTGTTATTTGATGTACAAACATGATCTTTGGACACAATATTCCAATCATCGATATCTTCAAAACATTGCCTCAAATTTTATAAGTTCGGCCCCGTTCATGAATTTTTTATGATTTAGTGGAGAGGGGTCGAGTTTTGTGGATTTTTTCAATCGTTCAACTTTGCACGACGATAAAATAACTTCTAGGCCCTAACTAAAAAAACTGAGGCAACCCATTTTTATTCAAATGGTAAAGTTCATTATTCCAAAAAAGCAAGTTTGTTTTTGATGACAACTGAGAGAGTTATTAGCGCGTGACTTTGAGGACTATACTTTTCTAAATGACGCCATTATCTTTAAATAAATCGATTCTTGTAATAAATTCGAGGAAGTTATTTATTTATCTAAATTCCTTGAATCAAGGGCTTTCAGAAAATGTATAGTTTGTATGGATACAGAAAAGCACTGCCCCGTAATTAAGCAAAATTGCGATACGTACACGTACGCAACTGGGACCCGATACAGTAACCTTAACACCTCAAATTCGTAATCTTAGATGTTGCCGGTGTGAAAGCAAGGAATGTCCCAGGAAACAGTAAGCTGAGGTGTTGCCGGTGTGAAAGCAAGGCATGTCCCAGAAAACAGGAAGCTGAGGTGCTGCCGGTGTGAAAGCAAGGACTGTCCCAGGAAACAGTAAGCTGAGGTGTTGCCGGTGTGAAAGCAAGGAATGTCCCAGGAAACAGTAAGCTGAGGTGTTGCCGGTGTGAAAGCAAGGAATGTCCCAGGAAACAGTAAGCTGAGGTGTTGCCGGTGTGAAAGCAAGGACTGTCCCAGGAAACAGTAAGCTGAGGTGTTGCCGGTGTGAAAGCAAGGAATGTCCCAGGAAACAGTAAGCTGAGGTGTTGCCGGTGTGAAAGCAAGGAATGTCCCAGGAAACAGTAAGCTGAGGTGTTGCCGGTGTGAAAGCAAGGAATGTCCCAGGAAACAGTAAGCTGAGGTACTGCCGTTGTGAAAGCAAGGAATATCCCAGGAAACAGTAAGCTGAGGTGTTGCCGGTGTGAAAGCAAGGAATGTCCCAGGAAACAGTAAGCTGAGGTGTTGCCGGTGTGAAAGCAAGGAATGTCCCAGGAAACAGTAAGCTGGGGTATTGCCGGTGTGAAAGCAAGGAATGTCCCAGGAAACAGTAAACTGCGATGTTGCTGGTGTGAAAGCAAGTAATGTCCCAGGAACATAAGCTGAGGTGTTGCCGGTGTGAAAGCAAGGAATGTCCCAGGAAACAGTAAGCTGAGGTGTTGCCGTTGTGAAAGCAAGGAATGTCCCAGGAAACAGTAAGCTGAGGTGTTGCCGGTGTGAAAGCAAGGAATGCCCCAGGAAACAGTAAGCTGAGGTGTTGCCGGTGTGAAAGCAAGGAATGTCCCAGGAAACAATATCTCCTTTCATATGTTTCTCATAAGAAAAAAACCATCTGTGATGTAAACCCGGAGACGACTTGGATAGGTTATTATCAGGTTAGGGCGATCCCACTCTCTAAAATGGAGGTAAAAGGTCATCTTGAGGCGCAAATATACACATATATCCCCATCAAATGAAGATAAATATATAAACTGTCATCTATTTTGCATAATAATAGGCCAGATATCTGTTACGCTGTTCAAACAACATTGACTGGTTCTTCAAATAGCATATTAATTTTAGGACATGGAGCAATAGATAGATTAAATCACCCGAAGTTCTGGAGCATTAGTTAAGAAGGAATCAAATGTTATTGGGAAAAACCGACCTTTTTAACCTCGATTTTAGAGAGTGGGATCGCCCTAAGCAGATTATATCTGAATCAGACGTTACTTATTATCGATATTCTTGCCTTTTGCACCGGGAAAGGGGGGAGGGGGCATCATCGATTTACCGTGAGAGAGTGACGTGCATGACATGATTATAGTAGGCTTAGCAAGCAAAGCATTTTAGTATGGGTTAGTTGCACACGCCCCCTATAACCAGAGATTTTGGAGGATGGGAGGGGGTACCCCATATTTCGACACTTCATCCTAAAACCACCTCCGCCTCTTCCAACCCTCCCAAATCTCTTGTTTCGAGTAACTGTTGTTAGTGGACAGCTAGATTTATTGGCAGTCCCACATGTGACGTATCATGACCAACGAATAATAACGGAACGGGCTTCTGGTCGGATGAATAAAAACAGTCAATTTCACCATTGGATAATCATGACATGATCTAACATATACTTTGAAACACCCCAATATACTTCCAAGCTAATTCATAAGGTCAGCAATATAACTTGACAAAAAAAATAACAAACCTGTTGCCAGTGGGTGAGTACACGCTACGACGCCCGTATCTGTAGTACAACATTTCTGTTCATGTGTACAATCGGAGTCCAGAATACATCCTTGTTTAAACTTGGTTGAGTTATCTAGGAGACCTCGTATCGCTTCCACTATATCTACTCTCGGACAGACTCCAGGGTTTGTCTCTAAAATACCAGATAGAGAATTACAAATTTAGAAAATTATATTCCGATACAGCTAGCAAACTCAGTCTCGTTACGATGAACAGCATATATTCACGCTGAAATATATTGTGGATGGAAAACAAACTAAAAAGTTACATATTCTGCCCCATATTATTGAGGTTCAATATTCTCTAGAATTAACTTCCCTGATTTTACAGGGAGGAATACTTACTGATTTGATTACAGTTTCTGCCCGTGAATCCATGACGACAGACACATCGGTAACCATGGGAATCGTCCTCAATACAGGTTCTCCCAAACATACACGGGTTGGAAGTACAACTGTCTGAAAGATGGACAATATTCCAAAGTAGTAATCAGCTGCAGACTATACCAGTAATCTACTAACAATACAAAATGCTTAAAGATGAGGGAATCGATTACACCCCTCCCTTTCCCAACACCCAACACACGCTATCCAACACAGAACTTCGTACTCGTTTTTGTAAAGTATGACCCATTTCACTATGAAAAAAGTTATATTTATCAGACATGCAGTATATTTCGAAATGTTTGTATGATCACCCAAATATATGGCAAATGTATGGCAAATGTGGCCGAAAGCATTTTCCATGCACGCACCATATATTTATACTACTTTTCGATGAATCGCAAATATTTACAAATATACTAAATGTATGGTAAATATAACATTTTCTTGTGTGTAGATTGTAGATGTCACATACCAAGTATAGGTGTCATATACAACATTAATAATCAGCCGTCGTCACACAGAGAATTTCCCCGTCAATAAACGAAAGAACTTTCCATACGACACTTAACCTCAAATTCAAATATTCATCTAATAAAAAAACACACAGGATGAATTCCTACAAGAGGAAAGCGGTCAACAGTATTCAATGATGACAGCGTGACATCCATAAAATCATTATCACTGACCAGTATTGTTTATCCAAATGAATTTTCAACTCGTTTTCTAGAGTACAGTATGATGTATCCCAGTCATATGATGTATCTCAGTCATACTTCGCGTTCATTTGAACAAAATGGAGATGTAAACACATGAGGTTAAAACGTCTACCCAGATTAAGTGGAATTAGACATAATGTAGAGTCATAGATCTTGCTCGCTACGATCGTATTTTGCCGTCAGTGTACGAATTCTTTACAGGATTTGAGAAACTTAGAACGGAGGCATCTGGTGGGATAGCCTGGTAGTATAGTTTCTGAAATAATGTTTTGTGACATTGATTGTAATTGTCACACAGGATCTAACAAATGCTACCATGTGGACTATGTATATGCCGTATACAGGTCCTACTGGAATATAGCTATCCTGGAATGGGTTGTTAACTACCGTACCTGTCTTGTCAAGTCGACGTGTCATTTTTGAAAGAGTATAGGTCCGTATGGACTATCATTAATTTCATTCACATTCAGTAAAGGTGTAATATATAAAACGTCGCTAAAATATGGATTATCATATATTTTGAGATTGTCTATATAGCATCTGTGAATGCGAATGAACAGGATTTGGAATGTTTATCTTTTGACATTTTCTGTGCTGAGGCTCATTCATATTAGAATCTGAGGTCTGCTCAGAGTGGTGCACATTCATATAAGAATCTGAGGTCTGCTCAGAGTGGTGCACATTCATATAAGAATCTGAGGTCTGCTCAGAGTGGTGCACATTCATATAAGAATCTGAGGTCTGCTCAGAGTGGTGCACATTCATATAAGAATCTGAGGTCTGCTCAGAGTGGTGCACATTCATATAAGAATCTGAGGTCTGCTCAGATTGGTGCACATTCATATAAGAATCTGAGGTCTGCTCAGAGTGGTGCACATTCATATTAGAATCTGAGGTCTGCTCAGAGTGGTGCACATTCATATTAGAATCTGAGGTCTGCTCAGAGTGGTGCACATTTTATACCCATTGAGATAACTATACACTGTTGATTTATTGTGTTGCCGAATTTCACACAAATATTGTTAATAAGAAATTGATGCAGATCTATAAATACAGATTCATCCTTAGAATGGTAGAATGTAATGGCTTCGTCACTGATATTAACATATCAGCGACGAGTTGTATTGCATACCGATATAATTAAAGAGCTAAGTTGTTTAATAATGTCCTGGTGAGAAATGGAAGCGTCTAGTCCCTCATTAAATATTCAGCCGTCATCCATTAAAGAATTTCCGCGTCCATAAGCCAAAGACCTAATTCATATTATAACAATAGCACCAAATGAAAAGGATAAGTCACAGTATTCATAAAACTAGGCTAATTTCTTGCAAGACAGAAGCGGTCAACAGTTTTCAATGATGCCAGCAAGACATCATGATAATTCAAAAATATCAAATCCGTATCGCTGTATTCTTAATCAATATGATATACCTTGTAAAGTCGTTATCTGGAGTATGATGTATCTCAGTCACGCTTTGATTGCGGATATCATATGAACACTATGATGAACTTGAAATACATAGGTGGATAGGCCCCTAGCCCCGGGTTTTGAGCGGAATTAAACACAAGTTACGAAACGCACCACCATAGATCTTACACGCTACGCTCGTATTTTGCTATCAGCATGCGATATGTATCGCCAAATTTGAGAAACTTCGAGTGGAGGAGCTTGATCGTGTATCCCTGTTTTTACAAGTTTCTACAATAATGTTTTGTGACGTTAATTAAAATCGTCACATTTAACACAGGATCTAGCAAATGCTACTAGGCGAGAAATCCCAAGTATTTCATGTATGTATCCTACATGTATGATGTCTGGCTCTTAAGTAAGACTTTTTGAGAGGTTTTTTATGTATCCACACATGACATCTGATTAGCAGCACAATACCTCTCCTAAACAGGGCTCTTGTTAATAGAGCAGACAGATGTTTACTTCTACAACTTATGGAACCAGCTATACATCTAGCTTTGTATGATGTTTTATGCATTTTGGGAGTCCGGCACAATTCTGGTATATCGGTATGAGTGGCCGAAATACCTCTTCCTTAGAGAAACTGTTCGTGTTTGTTGAATGAATCTCCGAAAGTAATTCTACTGGAGGAGTAATTTGATACAGAAGCAGGGGAATAGTAAAACTTAATAGTAACTAATAGAAACACTTACATATAAATATTGTATAATTTGGAGTCTTGTCTGCTGGCACAATAGACAATTTACTTTGGAGGTCTGTAAGTACTTCTTGTATCATGGTGTCTCTCAATGTTTGTTATGCTTTGGAATGGGTATTTCTATCGATGTGTATGACAGTATCGACAAATCAGTCGGCGAGTACTGTAGGCTCTACATTTTCTCGTTCCGACCATTCAACAAGGTACTGTTCTAGTGAGCTAAGTTATATTCTGGTCGGCTATGAGATTGATGTTCATTGGCTCCCTATATATTTGTCCTTTCATCAGAAGTATGTTGAGGTCCATATTGCACACTATATTTGGATTACCAGTCAAAATATATTTACATGGTTTATAGATGAAGGTCGATGACGCACAGACATACGTATAGGCACGGGACGCGTATCCATTCCAGTCAAACTCTTTGATGACTTTGGAGTAATTCAAAATATTACTTGCTATCGATTTGGCGTACCGGTAACAAATACCGGTGGTTCCTTGCCTTGTGAACCTCCGAGGCATTAAACATGTCTGAAATTTTTTATTATGTCCAGTAATGTATCCAAATACAAATGTGTCAAGAATGGTCTTGGGATGTTTCGATTGTTTTCAGTGGACAAAATCGAAAATAGGTTATATCTTGACATAGTTTAGTTATAGTTGGGGGGTATGTTTCCAGATGACAGATTTTTTTTTTCGATTTGGTCAATTAATTTAGGGTCTTCAGAGGTAAAGCACACACCACTGTGGGCAAAAGGTGTACACTATTGAATGATATTTGAGGTATCTGACTGGTTTGTTACAGTACCGAGCCCTTCACCATTGTCATTTAAATCATACTGGAATTACAAGCGTCTAGATCGTCATTCATAATTCAGCCGTCGTCCATTAAAGAATATCCGCGTCTATAATCCAAATTACAACACATATAAGGGAAGTGGGAATAGTCTTCTGATAAACCTATTCTAAAGCACATACCAAGAATCTAACGATTCGTGATATGTGTTGTATCTCAGGTACGCTTTTATTGTACCTGTTCATGTGGCAACATGGATGATATGACCACACGGCCCCTAGCACCGGCATAAGCGGTATTAGATACAAATCTAGAGACATATGATGGAAATGCTCTGACAACTCGTATACTGGTAATTGGTGAACTGTTTCGCTGTGACAACTCGTACATTGGAGATTGGCGAGATGTATCGTCGTCAGATGTAAATGACGGCAATTAACACAAAAGACTAGTCTGTGAGGCCCGATGTCAATCCAGCATCAACTTCCCACAATCCATATTCCATATAACAGTATTAGCACCAAATTTAAAAAAAAACACAATCATAGTATACATAAACATAGGCTAGTTTCCTGCAAGAGAGAAGCGGTCAACAGTTTTCAATGATGCCGGCAAGACATCATGATGTTCCAAAAATATAAAATCTGTATCGCTGATCAGTATTCTTAATCCATAATAATCGTTGTAACGTCGTCATCTAGAGAATGATGTATCTCAGTCACGCTTTGATTGTGAGTGTTCAGATGAGCATCATGAGGATCTTGAAGTACATGGGTTCATACGGCCCCTAGGCCCGGGTTAAGCGGAATTAGACACAAGATACGAGACGTAGCGCCACAGATCTTGCACGCCGCGTTCGTATTTTGCTATCAGCGTGCGATAAGTATCGCCAAATTTGAGAAACTTTGAGTGGAGGCGCTTGGTAGAATAGCCCTGTTTTATAAGTTTCTGCAACACTGTTTCGGGACGTTGATTAATCGTCACATTTTACACAGGATCCAGCCAATGCTACTAGGCGAGATATGTATACGCCATATGCAGGTCCCACTGGAATATTACTGTCCAGAAAGGGATAGTTTACGATATCGATATTTTAATCATCTCT
Organism: Hanleya hanleyi; assembly: GCA_036873755.1. Taxonomy (NCBI): domain Eukaryota; kingdom Metazoa; phylum Mollusca; class Polyplacophora; order Lepidopleurida; family Hanleyidae; genus Hanleya; species Hanleya hanleyi. Next base: position 24,773 of record JAVTVY010020019.1, on the reverse strand, counting down.
TTTGTCATAAAGTCGACGAGACAGAATGCCCGCTTCATTTTTATAGAGATATAGATCTAAATATGATGTACCTGTAGGGCTATCTGTAGTTTCCTGAACACTGAACCAAGTTCCATCATGCAAAATAATTCCTTAGCTCGAATTCGTCTATCAAATTTAGGATATGCGTTCGTGTTCGTGGCAGATAATGAAGCAGTAGATAATGTCTGTAATCTTGATGATAAAGTTGTCCTAGCCATGGTCGGAGACAGAATCATATATACCTAAAAGGAACCGCTTTTTCTGTACAACGCAGACTGCCCGATCTTCACAAGTAAAACTAGTGGATTGCATACACTGTCTCTCCACTCGGCAATATTGATCTTCTCCACAATACACACCCTATAAAATGATGTTCCGTAATCGTCAGTACTTAAAATAATTATTTAATTTATTTAAAGTTCATTTCTTACTAAGACAGATATCTTTGACCCGATTGGTCAGTTATAACGTTTCTGTGTCGATTAAACAGTTCAAGGAATGATATGGCATAGACCATATTACAGACATTCGAGCAGATAATTCAGTAAACATAATGGAGTTGTATAGAATCAACAGTGCATCATGGGATATCTTCCAGTTTAAAAGACCCGATTGGTCAATTCAAATTTTCACAAGGAAATTCGGGATTTTCATTGGTCTGTGGAAGAAACGGGAGAAATTCTAGCCAACCATAGCGTTTCTGTAAAAAATCACTAACAAACTCACCGTCACTCAAGAGGGTCAGACCCAGTGAAGATGAGCCCGGGGAGACGAATGCCACTGGTGATGCGATCACAGAGAGCCCGCCTATACCCACAGTTCAGAAGGGCCTAGATCGTACGCCTGACGACATCGAACATTTTCTGGAAGATTCAGTGGATGTTCCTAGCGATCTGTTGCATGACGCCCACCCAGTGAGTGACGTCTATCGGCGCCAATGGCCCATGATACGGCACGTTTCCCACCGTGATCGCCCTATTCCAGATATCTACAATTTCACACTGACCGACCTCGCCCGTCTACGCAGCTACGTGGAAGCCACCTTCAATGACCAAGCTACGGTCTTCATATTGAATGTCGCTTTCGGGTACATCTTACGTCACAAAGAGACGGACCAGTTACGGTATTATTATGCCAGTAATAACAGCCATGTGTTTGAACAACCGTTCACCATCATTAACCGGGCGTCACTAGAGACGATGCTGGAGACACCGTGGATGCCTTGAGATGGGCACAACGTCAACGCCCCAACACACAATGGGTCGTAGAGAGGGTCACCAATGTTATGTTCTTCGTTACCAAGCTGACCAACCACCCCCACCGACTGAATGCGCCACCCTTGCTATGAATAGCATAACATGCCGTATATACTCTCTATGTCTACATGCTGATCGTTGACTTGAGCTCAGTAAACACTTGTACCTAATGTGACGGTGCGTTAAATAATAAAACATGGTGTTTGATATTTCAATTTGTTTTGCTGTGAACATACTAAACATACCCAGGGCGGCTCCCCCAGCCTGGGTATGATGTAACATTGGGGATAATAAACTGTATAAACATTGCTGAACTTGTTGTTATTCACGACAACCGCTTTCCGCTATACTTGGATGGAATATATATACCCCGATGTGATATATTGCCCTTGCACACTTCCGAAACTTCCCTTTAACCCGCGCGTGCGGTCGGATAACCCACGCGCGCTACGGCCGGGCCGGGCCGGGCCGGGGAAAACTTGGAAGTTGAAAAAATTGGAACTCTTCTGTGTTCGGAGGTATTTTTTTTCTGGTCATTCTGAAAATCGGAAGTGACGTCACACACCTGCACAGACCCACCAAACCACGTGACCTGCGCAGTAACCTACAAAAACCCGGATGTAAGATGAGTACCCTAATTTTACATGCACCCACCCATGCACCCAGACCCCGATAAGCCCAGGAACCGATATTCGCCCTTTGGGATAGGGTTGATAGGGGGTTTCCTCTATTGTAGGGGTAAAGTCCGTGTTCCGGTTTTTATATTTTTTTCTGGAGAAACTTTTACATACACCCACTATCCCACCCTACCTCTCTCAGCAGGCCCCGATAAGCCAGGGACCGATATTAGCCCTTTGGGATAGGGTTGATAGGAGTTTTCCCCTATTGTAGGGGTAAAGTCCGTGTTCCGCTTTTCATATTTTCGGGACAAATCCTAATTTTACATGCACCCACCAATGACTGGATAGCCCTGGAGGAACGCTTCACTTTGATACCTCACTCGACCCAATCAGTCCACTAGGGACCTCTCTCGCCCCTGAAGATTGCCGAACATTCTCACGAAAACCCACTACTTTCTGTCTGCGAAGGCAGACCGCATCACTGCCAGACCGCACCACCGCGGAGGAATACATGTCTTAAGGTCACGCCCGATTCACGCAGACCGGAAGTGACGTCATACACTTGCGCAGAACACTCATGCGCACACCTCCTCATGACCTCCTCAAGACCTGCGCAGAAGACCACTTTCGGTTTCTCGCGCATGCGCAGTGACGAGCCATTGACTCAAAAAGCATTTTATATACTACTATTAACTATTAGGCAGGTATACCATTCTCCCGTTTTCCAGGTTTAAATGTGGCATATTAACCCAGTGGGATGTTAAATTATTCTAATTTATTTTACAACAAACTTTTTAATACAAATTCTTAATTTCCACTATAGATATGTCGGTAAATTATACAAATGCAAACGCGCATTGACTACACGTTATATGAGATGTGCCACAAAAATATATAGAATTTCACACTGTTGGACATATACAGTCGAAATGAGCTAAGCGCATACATTCTCAATCCATACAGATTGCCATTAGTTGGAATGAACTAGACATTACAACAAAATTATGACAAATTTACAACGATTATCATATGGATTAAGAACACTGATCAGCGATACGGACTGGATATTTTTAGAACATCATGATGTCTTGCCGGCATCGTTGAAAACTGATGACCGCTTCTCTCTCACAGGAAACTAGCCTATGTTTATAAACACTATGATCGTTTTTGTCGGGTTTACCAAGGGTAAACCCTACATTAGTATCACTCTTCAGTTTTTCTTTTTTCTTCTGCACATGTGTAGTTTTTATCTCCTGCCCGGAGACTGTTCTCATTTGATGCCCCTTACAACATTCATAAAAAAGTATCGTTCTTCTGTCTGACAGTCATAAACATATTTACAATGCACGGTAGCTTGTGCATTTAACTTGATAATGTAAAGTTGATCTTTCCAATTTCTTTTAAAATTGGAGTGATAGCACACCGACAGGCGACAGTGGACGGTTGTTAAAAGCGAAACAGTCTTGGAGCTGAAGCAATCTTGAGTTGATCTATTTTGCTGCAAACGGGAGTTGAAACAGGTATTGAAAACAGGAGTTTGAAACAGGTGTTGAAACAGGTATTGAACTGAAAGAAAAAATTTGAACCATACACAGTAAACTACTGCATATAACAAAATGGGAGTTTCTTTGGAACAGTATAGACTTTGCATCGGCAAACATAATATTATTTGCCACTCTATACAAAGTAAGTTATCACAGCTTATGCTTCCAATTATCTATGCATTTCTACATTACTATATCTTAAACGCCACAGTGAATACAATTCAAGTAAACCCGACATCAGCACTTTAAGTACTTTGATTTGAGTTTGGTGCTAATGTTGGTCTTTGGATTATCGACGCAGATATTCTTTAATGGACGACGGCTGAATTATGAATGAGGGACCAGACGCTTGTAATTCACTGTCGTTCACATACGCACTGGAAACTAGTCATATTATGAAGTGGACATATTATGACTTGTTGTAAACCTGTCCATGTCTAAAAATTCGTCTTCATTGGATAGTTACCTGCCTTCCACCTAATAAAAAGGATATCATTCACTGGATGTTTCTTGAATTTCTCATTAATAATATCTACATGAAATTTGGCAACACAAGATATCAACAGCACATAGGCATTCCAATGGGTACTAATTGTGCACCCCTTTTTTGCTGACCTATATATGTTCTCTTATGAATACGACTATATGCACACACTTTCAAAAACCGATCAATTCACAGCCCGTTCCTTCTCATTCACCAAACGTTGTGGATAATGGCTATATGAATGACGCAGTGAGGGATATATAATATTACCGTCACTGAATTTGAAGGAAACTACAGGTAGCCCAAACGGCACATCATATTTACGACGAGAGAGATGATTATAATTACGAAATTGTAAACCATCGCTTTCCGGAAAGTAATATTTCAGGGGGACCTGCATATGGCGTATACATATCTCCCCTAGTGGCATTTGCTAAATGCATTGTAAATTCTGACGATTTTAATCAACGTCTATTGCAGAAACTTGTAAAGCACGGATTTTCCACCAAGCGCCTGCGCTCAAAGTTTCTCAAAATTTGCGATACATATCGCTTGCTGAAAGCAAAATACTAGCGTCGAGTGCGAGATCTATGACGTTACGTTTCGCAACTTGTGTCTCATTCAGCTTACCCACAGGGGCTTGTTATTGGTCAGTTATTAATTATGAGACTAATATTTATATATATTCACCTTCTCATAGTGTTCAATGATAATATGTTAATAATCGATTAGGAATGATCGAATACTGATCGGCGACACGGATGTGATATTTTTGGAACATCATGATGTCTTGCCGGCATCATTGAAAGCTGTTGACCCCTTCTTTCTTGCAGGAAACTATGTTTCTGTATAATACGATACTTTTTTTTTCTTTTGGTGATAATGCTGTTATATGAATTAGGTCTTTGGGTTATGGACGCGGAAATTCTTTGATGGACGACGACTGAATATTGATTGACGAACTAGACGCTTGTATTTAGCTTATTTTGTCTTCCAACATCTCGATGATGTCTAAATCAATCCTTTTATAGTATAATTTTACAATAAAACAATCAGCGATTACGTCATCCGGGATTCATTACACATATTGCATCACTTACAGTTAGATTTCCCGATCTACGCCACTTTAGCTCTCTTCAACCAAAGTCAAACACCAGAGGCAGTCATTTCGTACCAATAGTTTTGTTTCCGTTAAATGTGAAAGGTGAATTTATTTCACCGTCACGTCAGTGGGCATACAACAAGGGAAATGGCTGCCGACAGTGTGGGTCCATGCAAAAACGCCTTTTTAGTACACGGGTCCCTGTTAACTTTTTATCGTTCCAAGACTACGAAACTTATTGTATCGGCTTTCGGTAGATTTTCACCCATTCCTATCAGATGCACTAAACTTGCCACCGACTGAAATAATAACCTGGTGTTATCCGGTACACTAAGGGGGAAAAATGTCTCATCTGTTGCCCAAAAGCCATAGCATCATAGCTTTTCATTCTTGTTGCGTTTGTAGATAGATTTAATTAGCATAGATTTAATTTAACTGCAGTTGGTATTGCACTGAGAGCGCTTGAGTGATCGCTAAACATTTCAAAAAGTAACGAGTACAGAGGGCCTTCAGTTGACGAACCACGACTAAACACCCGTGGTAACTAGGACTCTACGGGTAATTCCAACCAAGGATATACATGGGACACGCACACACTCAATAACGAGCAGTTGAGAAATCTCCGACAGAAAACATCCCTCCAGAATTAATGCATACATTGTAATTGAGACATATGTGGCCTTGGATGAAGATTCAAGACGCAAGACCGTGACTTGAATGTTTGGTTCTTGTAATGTTTTTATTTCTTGTCAGTACGCCGGCGTCGTTTTCCATCACCCAATTAATGTTGCGTTTAAAGGTACCAGAATGCACTGCCATAGATATACGTCGATCGACGGATTTGGTGCACTGTACCTAATATAGAAAAACGCTATATGACTAGTCATTTTGTTTTAATGTATGGCATATTGATACTTTTGGAAAGATGAAATAAAGCACTAAATGATTATGTGATATTTAAACATGTTTGATGTGATTATGACTGCATGATGATATGATGATGTGTCAACATTGTTCAAAATGATATTTTCGCCCTCCGTTGGATTCTGTGATCAGTATCATAAATGATCGAATTTGCTTTGCTAAATTCGTCTGGAAATGCATTGGACATGCCTATCTGATGATCGAGATCATTTTCGTCTTCAATAAAACACAGTTACGTGCTGTAATCATAATGAAATGTGGTCAAATTCTCAGGCACGAACTTAGTTCTGGAATTGGGGTAAAGATAGAAAAATACCATGTGATTTTGATAAAGTACCTCAAATTATGGGATATTTTGGTATTGTTGGAAAGGCCATGTGTTGCACTAAATGACTGTATTTAGTACAGTCATTACGTACTAATACGGAACAGTACGTTATTGATTGGTCTAAGCGAGAAAAAGTTGAACCTACAGTACTCGCTGATTGGTTGGACCTCACAAAGCGCAAGGTCGTTGAAACAATCCACCATATTGACAGAAGTACTCTTCCTCAAGCAAAACAAGTACTGAGAGACCTCAATTCGCAAGAGGTTCTAGCAAATCTAAAGAGTAAATTCGTCATAGTCCTAGCAGACAAAGCTCCAAATAATAGAATATTCATATGTAAATATTACTATTACCAGGCTCTGATTAAAGAATTGAGTGTAGGCATATCATCATCAAATATGTCTACTTATTCCCAAACTGAATTTACTCTGGAAGATTTATTTAACAATCACAAAACGTTTCTCAGGGAAAGAGGTATTTGTCTTCCAACCAATCATAACGACATACCTAAAGTATACTGGACTCCCAAAATGCATAAATCACCATACAAAGCTAGATTTATAGCTGATTCTAGAGGCTAAATCACCAAGCTTCTTTCAACCCTATTGGTGAGGGCCCTTCAGGAGGTAAAAGCATTTTGGGAAAGGTATTGCGCCACTATTTCTAAGAACTCTGGCGTTGAATGTATGTGAATATTGAAAAACTCAAAATGTCTTACGGAAGAACTTGATGCTAAAGGTCACATACCGTACAGACGTGTATCCACATGGGATTTCTCGACTCTCAATACTAAAATCCCTCATCAGGACCTTATTGACTGTCTAAGTTCAATAATAGTATCTGCATTCAAGAAAACTGATCGTAGATATATTATTGTCGGAAGCCATGAAACATTCTTTAGCTCTACTACATACAAGAGATATCATTCATGGAATGTTTCTTTGTTTATAGAGTAGCTTGAATTTCTCATTAAAAATATCTATGTGAAATTTGGCAACACAATATATCAGCAGCATTTAGGTGTTCCAGTGGGAACTAATTGTGCACCCCTGTTGGCTGGCCTGTATCTGTTCTCTTACGAATATGACTATATACAGGCGCTATCAAACACCGATCCATTCAAAGCCCGTTCCTTCTCATTCACCAAACGCTATATAGACGATCTTCTCGCTGTGGATAATCGCTATATAAATGACGCAGTGAAGGATATATATCCACCTTCACTGGTTTTGAAGGAAACTACAGATAGCCCTACAGGCACATCATATTTAGATCTATATCTCTATAAAAATGAAGCGGGCATTGTCTCTCGTCGACTTTATGGCAAAAGAGATGATTACAATTTCGACATCGTAAACTATTCCTTTCTGGATAGTAATATTCCAGTGGGACCTGCATATGGCGTATACATATCTCGCCTCGTAGCATTTGCTAGATCCTGTGTTAAATATGACAATTTTAAGCAACGTCACAAAACATTATTGTAGAAACTTATAAAACAGGGCTATTCCAACAAGCGGCTCCACTCAAAGATTTCCCAAATTGGGCGATACATATCGCATGCTGATAGCAAAATACGTGCGTAGCGTGCAAGATCTATGGCGTTACGTTTCGTAACTTGTGTCTATTCCGCTTAACCCGGGGCTAGAGGCCGTATGAACCCTTTTACTTCAAGATCCTCATCGTGTTCATATGAACAGTCACAATCAAAGCGTGACTGAGATACGACATTCTCTAGATGACGACTTTACAACGATTATTATGGATTAAGAATACTGATCAGCAATACGGATTTTATATTTTTGGAACATCATGATGTCTTGTCGGCCTCACTGAAAACTGTTGACCGCTTCTCTCTTGCAGGAATCTAGCCTATGTTTATGTATACTATGATTGCCCTTTTGAATTTGGTACTAATACTGTTATATGGAATATGGAATAGGTCTTTGGATTATGGACGCGGATATTCTTTATTGGATGACGGCTGAATTATGAATGGCGGACTAGATGCTTGTAATGTATCACTATTATACATGTTTAAGGTGATTATGATGCCAAAATGCCGACATAATTTGACAATATTGTTCGAAATGACAAAATCGTCCTTCTATGAACTTTTAGGTCCTTATCAATAATCATAGTATCTTTGCCCAAAGCACCTCGAAATGTATTGCGCATGTATTACTGATGATCAGAGATCATATTTTGTCTGCCCCGAAAACATTTTCAGGTGCCGTCAGCGTAATATGAAGGGTTCAAATTTCATACACTGCGGCAATTTTTGCCATGGGGATAGAGTTGGTCCTGATGGTAAAAAAAATCATATAATATTTGGTGTGTTCGATGGACAAGAACTCTGACAGCATTATCACAAGTTAAAACATATTTTTCACCTGCATGGCATGAGTATATCACACCATAATATGATAATATTGCAACAGTGCACATTCCATTTTCTGGTCTGTCTCTTAACTTCTTACTATCAGTGATTTCTTTCTGAAATGAAAATTGACCTGGAGCAAAAAATTCTGTCCTAAATGATGTAGAAATAAAGAAGTGACTTACCATCCTAGGGATCTCAGGTCATCTTTCTATAAATGAGCAAAGTTTTCTGAATGTCATGATTTAACTCAAAACAGCACTCAATTAGGCTTGTGATTTCCTGGATGCATTATATTATGATTGACGTCATCATGACATCAGATTCACGCAACAATTTCAGATATATATCCGTCTTCATGACGCACTGTGTTAGACTCCATTCATTCATTCATTCATTGATATCAAACATGTTAGAGTTTGATGACATCATAGACTGTAGAAAATAATCTATAACCCTACAACCAATCTTTATCATTGAGTATTGAACGTTAGGGGTGCCCAAATTTGAAAGGCTCTAAAAGGCAAACGCCCCTTGCCCAAAGTGCAAACAACAGGTAATAAGTTGGGCTTTCAGATAAACATTGTCTACAAAATTCTCCGGGGTGGGGAGGGTTATAGTTATACAGGACCTGGTCATGTAGTACCATGGAGCCGTAGACAATTAGTGAGCAAGGGTTTAACCGGTAGAGAAGTGAGAAGACATGGAAGTTCGTATGTTTTGAGACATTGCTCCTATTGCTTTCAAAGCGCGGCTGAGATACCAATTAAGGCCACGTCTTAGTATTCTAATCTGAATGTGAGGTACCGAGGGTGGCTTTCCTGTGGAGTCATATAGTTGCTTTTTAGTCACCAGACGTCGTCAATTTTTACCATCTCACCAATTTATTATCTGTATATGATAGATTCTGGGGTGGACCGTTAATCCCCGTTTCCTGCTCTCTATGCTTCTCATTTGACAAATATATGTAGGTTAAATGTCTTGTGGGAAGTTTACAGCACGACGTCGGGCATTACAGGTTTGTTGTTCTGGGTATTATTGCATTTACGATGTTTACCCCATGTTGCGTTTACTTTATCAAGCGCCCTCGACGCTCATCCATTGAGATCAGATAAGTTACTTATTTGAGCTGCTCTCTCTTCACAGCTCCCGAGCTAGCGTATCCAATTTCGCTTAGCCGGTGCTAGGGGCCGGCCGTGTGTTTAGTTCATATTTCCACACGAACAGCTGCAATAAAAGCACGGTTGGGATACAAAGACTACGACAGAGAATCCTCCGTATTCTAATATGAATGTGAGGTTCAGAGGGAGGATTTCCTGTGGAGTCATATGGTTGCTTTTTAGTCGTCAGACGTCGTCGATATTTCTCATCTCCCTCATATCGCTCCAATGTATATGAAAGGACTCTGCTGGTGAACTGATAGTCCCCGAGGCCCACCCACTGTACATGTCATTCGATAGATATATGTAGGTTCTTTATTTTGGTGGGAAATTTACCGCATGACTTCAGGCATTATAGGTCAGTTTTTCTGGGTATTCTTGCATTTACCATGTCCACCACTTGTTCAGGTGTTTACTCCATCAGACGCCCTCGCAGCTCACCGACTAACGTCAGATTACTTATATATTACTCATCACAGATCCCGAGCTAGCGTATCTAATTCCGATTGAGCCGATCCTAGGGGCCGTGTTGTTACGTCATAGTTTCCACACCAACAGTTTAAAATAAAAAAAGCGCGGCTGAAATACCAAGGCTGCGTCTTAAAATTCTCCGTATTCTAGTCAGAATGTGGGGAACTGAAGGAGGCTTTCCACTAAAGTCATATGGCTGCTTTTTAGTCTCCAGACGTCCTCAGTTTCCCGCATCTCTTGCATATCTCAACAAATCTAGGAGTGTTCTGTTTGATCGGCCGTCGCGGTATCCTCAGGTTTGCAAGCGTCAAGTGGTCAAAACTTAATGAGTATTCAAGTACGTGTTAGTGACTATTCCGAAACATTTTTTGTGGATATTCCGAAGCGTGTTGTGGATATTCCGGAACATGTTGTGAGTATTTCGGAACGTGTTTGCGAATACAGGAACATGTTTGTGAGTATTCAAGATGTCAGTTTCCAAGAAAACATTACTGGCTATATTCCAGGGCGTGTACAGTATACAGAATACAGTATTGCATAGCAGATTTTTGTATGAAACACGTATTGATAATATTGACTAAAACATCTGTGTATGTTAAATTATTTGATAGTCTCTCGCACTGGACTGCAATATGCAGCAGTAATCCCACACGGCACTGACCTATCCAGCCATAGTCCTACATGAGACTGACCTACCCCGCTGTTATCTCACACAGGGTTAGCCTATCCAGCAATAATCCCACACGGGACTGGCCTCCCCAACAATAATCCAAAAAGGGATTGCCGCATGCAGCAGTAATCCCACGCTGGACTGCCTATGCAGCAGTAATCCAATACGGGACTAACCTATCCAGCAGTAATCCCATACGAGACTCGCCTATCCAGCAGTAATCCCAGACGGGGCTGGCATATCCAGCAGTAATCCCACTTGGGATTGGACTATCCAGCAGTAATCCCACATGGGACTGGTCTATCCAGCAGTAATAACACACGGGACTGGTCCATCCAGCAGTAATCCTACACAGGACTGGCCTATCCAGCAGTAAACTCGCATGAGACTGACCTATTCAGCAGTAATCTCACACTGGACTGCCCTATGCAGCAGTAATCCCACGGCACTGACCTATCCATCCTACACGGGATTTACCTATCTGGCAGTAATCCCACATGGGACTGATGTTATTGTCTGTATCAGATAATCTGTTCCAGACATTATTGTCTGTACCACATCATCTATTCCAGACGTTATTGTTTGCTCTATATTTATGCTTTCAATCCGGACGATCCCGCAAGGCGAGATGTTGGGGTTCTCATAACGCTTGTTCTTCAAAATTTCTGATTTTCTAGGAGGAAAAGTGGGCAAAAACTATTTTATTTTACGTCAGATTAATATTTACTAATTTATCATGCAGTTTTTTTGTAGAGATATTACGCAAATAAAAAAATTGAAAAATCAACCCCCCAAAAATGCCTCTTCTGAAAATAATGTAATAAAATCGATCATGTTGGATTTGTTTACATTTTCTGAGAAGCCAAAGGACCTTGTACCTTTAGATGGGTAAATGGCCCCAGATCACATGTAATGCAGAAGTACCAAAATAAAATACTTCCACTGTAAGAAATTGTTCAATTGGCATGAAGTACAATATTATATTGTATACTCATCATTCTCGAGTAACAGGACCGTAAAGTAGTGCATTTGTGCAAATAGTTGACTCTGAGGTGAAAACAATTCATGTTGTTCTCTGTGAACACATGAAGATAACCAGAACCAGATTTGGCCTAAGACTACATATTGGAACAGCGAGCTTGCTGTATCGAGCTGATTCTGGTTGTCGTTTATCTTCATGTTTATAGAAAGAAATAGGTGTTTTCGCCTCCGAATTGCACCGATGCACTACTTCATGGCCCTGTTATAAAGAGAATGATGAGACTCAATGCCTTCAAACATTTCTGAGTATACAATATAATACCGTACACTCTCGGAAATATTCAGGTAACAATCCTGAATGGATCAGGCTGCACATCCACAACTGAATTTCAGGGATTTTATCTGAAATCCAAGGATAATTTCCTGAAATTCAGGTATATCATCCATGAATTAAAGCTAAATTACCTGAATTTTAGGGGATTTTACGTCCCTGAATAGGGTCGGGAACTTACTAATCTTGGGTAGTAAATTTGAAAAATCCTCCATTCGGGGATCTTTTTTTCCGGAATTCAGGAAATTATCCCTGTATTTCAGGTAAAATCCCTGAAATTGAGTTGTGGATGTGCAGCCTGATCTATTCAGGATTATTCCATGAATATTTCTGAGAGTGTACTTCAGGCCAACTGAACAATTTCTTGTGTATGAAATATTTTATTTTTGGCACTTCTACATCACCTGTTCTGGGGCCATTTAACAGGTAGTTAAAGCTAAATTACCTGAATTTTAGGGGATTTTACGTCCCTGGATAGGGTCGGGAACTTACTAATCTTGGGTAGTAAATTTGCCTGAATTTCAGGAAAAATCCTCCATTCGGGGATCTTTTTTTCCGAAATTCAGGAAATTATCCCTGTATATTTCAAGTAAAATCCCTGAAATTGAGTTGTGGATGTGCAGCCTGATCTATTCAGGATTATTCCATGAATGTTTCTGAGAGTGTACTTCATGCCAACTGAACAATTTCTTGTGTATGAAATATTTTATTTTTGGCACTTCTACATCACATGTTCTGGGGTCATTTACCCATCTAAACTCTGGTGGTCCTTTCGGTTTTAATAATCCATGTATTCGTATAATATAAATCAATAGATTACTGTTGCACTCAAATGTCCTATGGCTTTTATAAATCATATTTTCGGTCGCCAAGTTCATAAAAAAAGAAGATTTAATACCAGATTTTCACATTTTTCGAATTTAATGTTCCAGTTATCTGGACCATAAATTGAAAAATAGTATTAACAGATTCGGCAGTTCCAAAAAGTTCATTTCTAAATTATAATTTTCAAAATGTCGTTAATTCTGAACAGCTCCACGTACAAAATTAAATTTTGCAAATTTCCGCCCTCTGTCAGTCTTTTGGCGATTTCTTCCCAATGACTCGGAATATCCACTTGTCAATCTAGACACGAAGAAGATATTCAAAGGAGAAAAATGAAGAAAAAAAATCATCTTTACATCCATATCGTACGTGATTTTGGTCAATGGTACTGTCAATAGGGCTTAACCGAGTTAACTATAAAACCCCCAAACGCAGCGCCAAATTGATCTGCAAGTGTCAAACAATAGCAATGGACAATTATTTTGCCTATGTAGTACCTACATGTGAAAAGATTAATCGAATCATTTTATATATTAATTTTTCCTTTCATATTCCTGAATTTCGCAGGTGAATTCGACTTTATATTGGGATAATATCAATCCAGTCGCATTATTTGACGCTTGTGGATCAATTTAGCGGTGCATTTTCTTATTCTGTGGGTTCTTATACCAGGCAGCCATCTTGGATTTCCCCACGAAACCTTGTTATCGTGATTTCTCAGGAACTACTGCATGGATGTTATCTTATGTTATCTTATACTTAACTGAGTTAATCTCCACTGACTTTCCCATTGACTAAACTTACGTACAAAATAAATGTAAATAAGAAAATTATTGTTTTCATTTTTCTTCTTTTGGTATCTTTCTCGTTTCTAGATAGCACTTGGGTGAATTTTCATGACCATACTCCAAGTCTTTGGGAAGAAATCGCCAATAGACTGAAAAAGGGTAGAAAAATGTTATTAATCAGAGTTTCGGGTATAAACCCCCCAAAAGTACCGGTATGGTTAATCAGAGAGAATACAAACTGAAAAATTAAGAAGAAAAAAATCTTGTTTGGTAACGTTCAGATATATTGCTTGGCAGTACTTGCAGCCATGTAAGTTATAGGTTTTGAGATAATACTGTCCAAACAATCTATTCTTTAAAAACGAGTGCGAGAATGGCTTAATTTGGATGATCACGGGGCCTCCCGGGGTGAAAGGCGAATGATCGACAACGGTGATCACGAGTCTGAAAGAAATTTGCATGAACGAGAATAATCTACCCAAGCCAATGCCTTTTCAAGTTTTGTCACTCTGGGAGTGACGGGTTAATAACCACAGCCAAGGTATCACAACTCCAAGCCATATCGAGTGGCAGCGGAAGTATAGAACCGCGAATATATAAAGCCCGTGAATGTCGAACCTAATAATTATAACGGCAGACCGTTCTTGTCCTTGAAACATCCCACGAATTTACATCAAATTTCACCCAAGTTATCACCATGTTCCGAGTCGACTCCGGCGATGGACTTTGCTACTCAGTCTTAGCAGACGATCAAGACACTTTTAGAGTGTCCGTTTCCGGTGGCGATATTGCCGAGGACATCGTTTCAACGCCGATTGTCCCTGATATAGGTACCACTCCTAAAATCAATTTTCAGGACAACAGAAATGATGAGGGCAATATAGAATTCAAAAATACCCAAGAAATCTGCGAGGGTCTGAGATTTATTCTTGGGATGCCAGAACTGTGCGACCTCGAATTCATAGTTGGCAAAGATAGAACCCCGGTGTACGCAGTCAAAGCCATCTTGGCGACCAGAAGCCGAGTTTTCTACGATATAATTCATTCTCACCAGAATTTGGGTGATATACGTTCATCAACGCCGCCGAAAAGTAACAGTCTGTTCTCGAAGATAAAACAGTTCCGAAGGAGAAGAAGCGAGTCTTCGATAGAATCTTGCGGCAGACCGAAAGCGACAACATCGAACCTTGGTAAGCTTTCCATCACGGTGGAGCATTTTGATGCTGACTGTTTCCGACGTCTCGTGCTGTACCTCCACGGCGGAAGCGTGAATGTCGACATTACATCCGTTGTTGGTGTGATGAACGCGGCCGATCTCTACGGTTTGGTGGATCAAAACACAAAGCGGTTTTCGAAAAAAGAGAAGTACTTTAGACCACATAGCCAGACTCCAACACTCCATCAAAAAGGGTAATACCAAAAACAAATATACATTAGGAATTTTCTTGGATATTGAAAAGGCGTTTGACCTTGTATGGCAGGACGGGATTATCACCCAATTAAACAACCTGGGAATTAAGGGAAGAATACAACACTGGATAAAAAATTTTCTTCATGACCGAAACTTCAAAGTCCGTATTGGTAACACCATTTCCATGGACCACCAGCTAGATAACGGCACCCCACAGGGCAGCGTCATAAGCCCCACTCTTTTTAACATCCTGATTAATGGCCTGGCCAACGAAATTGACACAAAACATCCTGAAATTGAACAATCACTCTTTGCTGACGATGCTGCCATGTGGAAATCTGCTGGCTCGACAAAAAAATTAACAAGTATAATGCAAAAGGTACTGAATACAGTCAGCGATTGGGCCGACAAATGGGGATTCAAATTCTCAGCTGTCAAAACTACCGGTGTGCTATTCTCAAATAAACAGAACACAGACATCACGCTATCACTAGGAGGACAGAAAATCGAGTTTAAGAATAGTGTCAAATACCTAGGTATGATATTCGACCGAAAACTCACTTGGAAAGAACACATTGACCAATTAATTATTCGGTGTAACAAAGACCTGAACCTTATGAGGTGCGTACCGGGTACCAACTGGGGGGCCAATAAACTTAGCTTAATCAAATTATATCAAACACTCATCAGATCCAAAATAGACTATGGTTCAATCGCGTATCAATCAGCATGCAAGACCCATTTGAAAAGAATAGACAGCATTCAGTATTCGGCCTTAAAAATAGCCACCGGGGCGTTCAAAGGAACTCCTCTATGTAGTCTACAAATAGAAACTAATGAAAAACCCTTACATTTAAGACGAGAAGAACTGTCAATGAAATATGCAGGGAAAACAATAGCCAAGGGCGAAAACCACCCATGCCACAAAATTTTTGGCCTAAAAACCGAATACGAATTCCTAAAATCAAAATGGGAAAAAGACTCTGCACCACTCGGTTACACGATAGAACGATTATTCGAAGAACACGACATTCCAATCTCTTGTATCTCTGACACTGACAAGGTCAATAGACCACCATGGCAACTAATCACACCACACGTGGACACGAATATACATAGCTACATCACCAAACAGGACAACCCAGAGCATATAAGAGTCACTGCCCTCGAATATATTGACACACATTGGAAAAATCGCTTGAAAATATATACAGACGGCTCCAAAAACACAAGTCACAATACAGGTTCTGCATTCGTTATACCAGAACTTGACATTCACGAAGGTTTCAAACTACCAGACAATATGTCCGTATACACCACTGAATTAGTCGCCATAATCAAGGCCCTCGAATGGGTTCTCCAGAACCGACCGGTTTCCACTGTTATTCTTAGTGATTCCTTAAGCGGACTGGTATCTATAAAGAACTCCAAATCCGACAGCAGACCTGACCTCATACACGAAATAGAAATTTTATGCACACAAATACGAGACAATGACATTGACGCCATTTTAGCTTGGATTCCCGCCCACGTGGACGTTAGAGGAAATGAAGCAGCCGATAGGACAGCCAAAGACAGCCTCACCAAAACTGCACCTGACGTGCATATAGGACTAGGAACCAAAGAACTGAATTCCATCATTAGAACCAGAATAGATAGTAAATGGGAAAAAGAATGGAACGAAGAAAACCGAGGTAGATGGCTACATAGTATTCTAGATAAGGGGAAAAGACAGAGTTGCGGATTCCAGCTAGACAGCAAACGTGACGACCGCATCATCACAAGATTAAGACTTGGTAAAACAGGACTAAAATCTCACTTATCTAAGCTAATAAAAAACACATCACCACTATGCACTTCATGCAACAACGAAGAAGAAACGATAGAACATTTTATACTCAAATGCCCAAAACATGACCTCTATCGCCGAACACTGGAAAACGAACTCAAAAACTTAAATGTCCCTCTGTCGTTGGCTTCTATATTAAATCCTAAACCACCTCTTATAAACAAAGTATACTCCACCTTACTAGCTTACATCAAATCTACTGACTATCACTCTACCATTTAATACCATATGGTTACACCAATAAACCTAGGACCAAATTTGAATAAATGTAGCACGCTTAGAGTCAAAACTATTTCACAGGGGCGGAAATGAGGGTCAGTGATCAGAAATGACTGATCAAATTTGGACACTAACCAATCAAAATGCCATAGCAATAACATAGACAAATTCACTGATCAAATCAAAAGTTCCTAATAACGAGCTCCGACCAAATTGTGTTCCCTTATTTCCAACCCTCGTTAACGAATGTTAACCGACCGGTCTTCATGCAGGGGCAGTAGACTGGAGGTTATATCAAACATTCACAGTCGGCTTTAACTATAAAAATTTTTTTTATTTATAATATTTAGTACCTAATTATTTCAAAATGCCATAGCAATAACATAGACAAATTCACTGATCAAATTAAAAGCTCCTAATAACGAGCTCCGACCAAATTGTGTTCCCTTATTTCCAACCCTCGTTAACGAATGTTAACCGTCCGGTCTTCATGCAGGGGCAGTAGACTGGAGGTTACATCAAACATTCACAATCGGCTTTAACTATAAAAATATTTTTATTTATAATATTTAGTACCTAATTATTTATTGCTATTGATCATGTGTGACTTAGATCACGATAGTGCCAGTCGATGGCAAAAAATAACACCAGAAAACAAGAAACTACAAACTCTTCTATTCTTTGTAATACAGGCACAGCACACTGAAGACCACAGACGAGTAAGACCAGCCATGAAACAGAACACCGATGACGACAAATATTATAAAACAACACCAAATGGAGATGAACATGCATGAAGATCATCATCGTCGGACAACAAGAACGACCAGGATACTCGACCCTGTACCACGCTGGACAGGCTACTCCACCGAACTGAGCAACCAGAATACCGAATCCTAAACCACACAGACACGCTACCCCATATATGACACCGAAATGACGCCTCAACACATATCATCCTTTGACTTTCACACAATATAGGACGTAGACCTGCCGTCCTGTGCCCCAATACACACTCCAAGCAATAGTTACAGGCACAGATTTCTGGAAGAACCGACCCTGTTCCCAAGGGCGTCGTTACGGAAGTCGATTCGAAAAATCCTGAAGACGCCCATGGTTCTCCCAGTTTTTTCTGGACGGCTTTGTGCGTACAAAGGGGTACCAAGACAAAGGAATCATCCACGCGATTAGACCTACAGTGAACTTATATTTACTAGTATAGCTTAACCCAAAAAACCCGAAAGAGACTTACGAACTTGTACATAGCGACTTTCATTTACTTCTATTTATATCTCCTGCTAATCTATCATTGTTATTTATTATTTATTCATTTATTTATTTATTTATTTATTTATTTATATATTTAGCGCTGGAAAAGATATTAAAAGAAAAAAAAGAAATGTACCGCGAAATCCAAATAAAACATTGAGTTGATGGGCCGCGAAATCCGAATGGGAAGCGGCCCTTAAACTACAATTTCAATCAAGCTAATCATTATAACGGCAGACCGTTCTTGTCATTGAAACATCCCACGAATTTACATCAAATTTCACCCAAGTTATCACCATGTTCCGAGTCGACTCCGGCGATGGACTTTGCTACTCAGTCTTAGCAGACAATCAAGACACTTTTAGAGTGTCCGTTTCCGGTGGCGATATTGCCGAGGACATCGTTTCAACGCCGATTGTCCCTGATATAGGTACCACTCCTAAAATCAATTTTCAGGACAACAGAAATTATGAGGGCAGTGTAGAATTCAAAAATACCCAAGAAATCTGCGAGGGTCTGAGATTTATTCTTGGGATGCCCGAAATGTGCGACGTCGAATTCCTAGTTGGCAAAGATAGAACCCCGGTGTACGCTGTCAAAGCCATCTTGGCGACCAGAAGCCGAGTTTTCTACGATATAATTCATTCTCACCAGAATTTGGGTGATATACGTTCATCAACGCCGCCGAGAAGTAACAGTCTGCTCTCGAAGATAAAACAGTTCCGAAGGAGAAGAAGCGAGTCTTCGATAGAATCTTGCGGTAGACCGAAAGCGACAACATCGAACCTTGGTAAGCTTTCCATTACGGTGGAGCATTTTGATGCTGACTGTTTCCGACGTCTCGTGCTGTGCCTCCACGGCGGAAGCGTGAATGTCGACATTACATCCGTTGTTGGTGTGATGAACGCGGCCGATCTCTACGGTTTGGTGGATCTGCGTGACGCATGTTTCAACCTTTCCGGACGCTTTATCAGCGTGAAGACCGTTCTGCCTCTGCTTGTATCCACACAGTCCTACGATCAGTTCAGGTGGACCCAAATTCTCGTTCGAAGTATTCTGGATTTTATATCTGAGAAAGCCCAAGACGTGTTGCTCACACCGGAATTCGAGTTCCTTCCGAAGCAGTTTGCGATCCTCATTTTATTGAGTCCCGATCTCCAAGCAGAAGAAGAAACCAAATGGGACGCCGCGTTACAGTGGAGCAGACGACATTGTCACAAGCAGGATATCAAGCACTTCCGGAAAACCATCAGGATATTTCTTTCCATTATTGACTTTCGTAAAATATCCATCTCCAAGTTAGAACGGGAAATCATTCCACTGAACGTCGTTTCTGATGACGTCATCGCACGTGCTTTGGCTCGTGATTCTGAGTCTAAGCCGTTAGTTAGCCAGGATGGTCAAATGAATGGTCCCCCACCCAAACCGCCACGAAAAATGAAACGACGCAAATCTTTTCTTTCTGCTGCCCTGAAATTTGCTCACATTGGTAGGTCAAAATGAGCCATTGCTCAAAGAAAAGTTGTGACACCAGAAGGCTGACATCGTCCCCGGGCGAGACCAGTCCCACTGCGAAGCCATACTTCTAACATTACCTTATTTGGAGGGATATTCTGGCATACTATGAGCAGACCAATCATATGTCGTAACGACCATCCGACTTGCTGAAGTAAGCTATGGCAGCCGGCGGGTATGTTTTGTCTATACCGGCTTAACAGAACGTGATCTGCATATTCTAGTCGGGGAGATTCCTGTTGTTCTTCAATTGATCAGGTTGAATTTTGACCACAGGCTGACTTGTCGTGAGGGGCGCTAGAATCGTGTCATATAATGGGAGGTTTGATTGGTTTACCATCCAAAATTGACAACAGGAAGTGGTAATCACATAATCTGATTGGATAATTTGTACTATGCAAGTCCCCCAATGAAATCATTTTTAGCAAGGTGAGAAGTAGACGCATTCGTACTGCCGAGCGGAAATCTACGAAGAAAACCGATCGTACGATGGATATCTGCCAAAGGAGAACCCCTAGAAGCATTCTCGTCTCGCGAGACTCCCTACTGCGAGAAAGAGTCTCACGCGTAAATGGGAGCCATCCCCCCAAAATTTGGGGGGTGAGTAGGCG
Source organism: Hanleya hanleyi (assembly GCA_036873755.1). Lineage (NCBI taxonomy): Eukaryota > Metazoa > Mollusca > Polyplacophora > Lepidopleurida > Hanleyidae > Hanleya > Hanleya hanleyi. Next base: position 4,014 of record JAVTVY010020019.1, on the reverse strand, counting down.
GCGTATGATTATCTGGCTTGTCACTGACCTGCTGACTCCGCCGAGTTAGAAGCGAATTGCTAAACATAACGTGGGCTATATATTGGGAAATGACTCTTTCCGTTTCGGAGCACATCAATCGCGAGCAAATTATTGTCGGTATGGCCGTGAAAGCGAGTTATCCAATACAGGAAGTAGTTCGCGGGTAGACACGGCTCGCTTTGAGAATGATGTCATGCTGCCTCGCTTTGAGATTGGAGATTCAAAAATGTCACCAGTTTACATGAGAGTCGCTTTGGTCTCCCGCGGGTAGACACGGCTCTCTTTGAGAATGCCCCTAGAAGTTGCGAATGAAGTACGATGATGAGGCCAGTCATGATGTCAGAACTACTTCAGAGACACCATGGAAATTCTGAGATGAAAAGTTCCTTTATGAATACCGACGACAATGGACCTTATCACGAAAATATCTCGTTCAAAATAATTATGTGAAAATGTTTAGTGCTTAGTGTTAATGTGCTCTTACGTGCTTAAAATATAAGATTGTATGACATACGAATTGTCTTATATATCTCAATGCTATGTGTATATTTGTATATACGTCCTGGGTCCTGTAACACTGTGATAACGATGGATGCAAATTTTGTAATAAAATAATCCACGATATACCAATTACTTCTGTTGAATTCTGATTTGGTTTACTGACTGACTTGATGAATTCAGGGTATTTTGGCTTTATGATAATGGTATACTACGTCCTGAAGAAAGGCCTGTGACGCCTTGATCTTATTAGATTTCCGGTTTGTTCCAGGAAACTTTCGAGACTTTCTGAAGAAAATGAAACGTTAATTTCTGGTGAACCATAAATTACACAAACACTCTCAGTCGCATACAAAAATCTCTTTTCTCTACTACTCCTCGACTCTGCATATAACCACTCAACGTGGAGAGCAACCCCAACATATTTTACGTCACGGGAGCTTCAATGCGACATCATGAAGGCTACATTTGGACACTTCTCTTTTTACCTGCGGCACGCAGGTCTACGGGAGGCTCGCGTTGTTGTTCTTGTTGTTGTTGTTCTTGTTCTTGTTCTTGTGACTTTTTGAAATGCGCATGCCCTAAGAGAGTGTGATCTCTGCCACACTTTTCTTTTCAACCTCCGATCTCACATGACAATACTGTCTTCAAGCGCGTTTGAATTCATTTGCAACTATATTCGATGGAATGAATTATTGCTTCGTTAATTATTATATATGAGAATAGTGTGAATAACGTCAAAGGACCTACGAAGTAGGGTAGGCGTTAGGACGCCGACACGCACGGTGCTCTTGGACCCCCAGTTGAAATCCTGCCAATATTAAGATGGGCACGGCCCAAGTTAGAATCACCAGTGATTTTAATCAAAAATCACTCGAAACATGCTGGCAACAGTCCCCTAATGCACCTTCATGCCCAGTGTGAATAACGTCAGAGGACCTACGAAGTAGTGTATGCATTCGGACTCAGACACGCACTGAACTCTTGGACCCCCAGTTGAAATCCTGCCAATTTTAAGATGGGCACGGCCCAAGTTAGAATCACCAGTGATTTTAATCAAAAATCACCAGAAATTTTCATCAAAAGTAGGTCAACTCGAAACATGCTGGCAACAGTCCCCTGATGCACTTTAATCCTAAAAATCAAGGTTCTAATATCAACAGTAACACTCAAATATAACATATCTCTCAGATATAACATATATATAAATATTAATATTCATGTCACTGTTCCATTTTTTCTCTAGTTGTATTCCTCTTAAAATTTTGTACTCTGCCTTTGACTGGTGTTTGTACAATAAAATCTTGAATCTTGAATGATTATTTTGCCGATGAAAGGATTCAGATGGACTCACTCATTACCGGACAATTTCAAATGGTAGCCCACTTCGAAGAGACAGAAATGACTATGTAGTATTTAATGAGTTGGACACCCCTGTGCGCGAACAATACCTCACAGTCGTGCAGTTATATTGTGCACTTTCGGTTGCATGACATTCGGCAAATAGCTATTTTGAATGATTCTCTTTCAGAACACAGCCTCTCTATCCTCATTCTCGCAAGCCAGGGCCTTGATTCGCTGGTATTGATGTTCCCGTCCTCTTCCGCACTCAGAATCCCTTTAGAATAGCATTAATCACTTCCGTAAATTCAATACTTATGTGTATCAGCAGACAATGCGCAGAAATATATTGCATTTGACATCATTCTCTCAAGTCAAAGCCCGTTTATGCTAGAATTTACTGGTTCTATACAAAATTTACGTTACTTTGTCAGTTCTACGAATGGAAGGACGTCATTTATTAGCAGATGCTGGCCATAAAAGTGATCTATTTGTCCTCGTTGTCAAAAGCTAGGGCCTTGATTTCCAGGAGAGGAGAATTCGACATCATTCTCTTACACACATACCTTGTTTAGTGAACTAGCCCTGACTTTTTCCACTTAAATTGCCTTCGAAAAGGCAAGGTCGAACTTGTCAGATGAGATGATATTTCCTAAGAATGAAATAGTTAATGTCTTGGTATTGACTCGCTGCATGGAAAATAGTGTCAAGGTATTTAGTTTGCAGGTGACACGCAAATACAGAAACTTAATTAATTAGTCTAATTGAATATCAAGACTGTCACAGGCCTTAATTTAATAGTGAAAAGTGTCATTATGCCTCTTGGACAGTTTGATAAAGCCTTCAACCCAATTTCATAGTTTCACAGATCAGAGTGATAGACCTTATACTAAATTCATTGAAAATTAAGGAAATATAAACTTTCCATTATGCTCGTCTTCCAACCAATCATAGCGACATACCAAAAATATACTGGACTCCCAAAATGCATAAATCACCATACAAAGCTAGATTCATAGCTGGTTCTAGAAGCTGCACCACCAAGCTTCTTTCAACCCTATTGACGAGGGCCCTTCAGGAGGTAAAAGCATTTTGGAAAAGGTATTGCGCCACTATTTTCAAGAACTCTGGCGTTGAATGTATGTGGATATTGAAAAACTTAAAATGTCTTACGGAAGAACTTGATGCTAAAGGTCACATACCGTATAGACATGTATCCACATGGGATTTCTCAACTCTCTATACCACAATCCCTCATCAGGACTTTATTGACCGTCTAAGTTCATTAATAGTATCTGTGTTCAAGAAAACTGATCGTAGATATATTAATGTCAGAAGCCATAAAGCATTCTTTAGCTCTACTACATACAAGATATCATTCATGGGATGTTTCTTTGTTTATAGAGTTGCTTGAATTTCTCATTAAAAATATCTATGTGAAATTTGGCAACACAATATATCAGCAGCATATAGGTATTCCAATGGGTACTAATTGTGCACCGCTGTTGGCTGACCTGTATCTGTTCTCTTATGAATATGACTATATGCTGGCGCTTTCAAAAACCGATCCACTCAAAGCCCGTTCCTTCTCATTCACCAAGCGCTATATAGACGATCTTCTCGCTGTGGATAATCGCTATATAAATGACGCAGTGAAGGATATATATCCACCTTCACTGGATTTGAAGGAAACTACAGATAGCCCTACAGGCACATCTTATTTAGATCTCTATCTCTATAAAAATGAAGCGGTTATTCTCTCTCGTCGACTTTATGACAAAAGAGATGATTACAATTTCGACATCGTAAACTATCCCTTTCTGGATAGTAATATTCCAGTGGGACCTGCATATGGCGTATACATATCTCGCTTAGTAGCATTTGCTAGATCCTGTGTTAAATGTGATGATTTTAATCAACGTCACAAAACAGTGTTGCAGAAACTTATAAAACAGGGCTATTCCACCAAGCGCCTCCACTCAAAAGTTTCTCAAATTTGGCGATACATATCGCATGCTGATAGCAAAATACGAACGTAGCGTGCAAGATCTATGGCGCTACGTTTCGTAACTTGTGTCTAATTCCGCTTAACCCGGGGCTAGGGGCCGTATGAACCCATGTACTTTAAGATCCTCATAGTACTCATATGAACAG
>JAVTVY010020014.1:0-70849 GCA_036873755.1 Hanleya hanleyi | reverse complement strand
GCCCAAGGTCTTGTCGTCGGAATTTGACTGTTGAATTGGGGCGACATCATCATCGGCCCCCGTGCGATGGGTGGGAGTTCCCCCTGTCTCGATATTGATGCCTACGGGCTCTTCTACCTGCAAACGTGGCTGCGGAACAGGGTGTCGTGTGCGTTGGTGTCGCAACAACTGACTGGTCAGTTTGAAAAGCCGACCACATTCTTCGCATGGACGCTTGGGTACTTCATGGCGTGCACGTGTGTGGCGCTGTAAATGATCCGGGCGCTGAAACGACAGTGTACATATCGTACAGTTATACCGGGCGGTTCCTTCGTGCTTGGTAGCCTCATGGCGGCGCAAGTCATGCAGACGAGTGAATGATTTTGAGCACGTAGTACAAGTGAACATCTTGGTGGTTGACAGAGTGTCTGATGAAACGACCAGACCGCTTCCCTTTTATAGCACGCTAGCTGATATCATGTTCGGGCACTTCCGTGTCTCTTCGGATGTAAAAGTCCCCGGATGTAAAAGTGCCCGAATGTTTACGAATGTTCCACCATTCGGACTTCTATCAGGTCCATGTCCAGAAGCTCTCATACGCCGTCATTTTGGAGCCGCCATGTTGGATCCGTCATTTTGGAACCGCCATCTTGGATATGTCCCATAATGTACCAGGTCAAAATACTCGCTTCTGATTGGACGAGAGCTCTGTGACGGATTTTAAATACTCGCTTCTGTTTGGTGTACGTCGCTAAAGGTCACCGGAACTGACCTTTGACTTGGCGCGCAAGGTTTCCACCGCTCCGCGGTGGAAACCTTACACTGCGCGCCGGGGTCAAGATCATCCAGTGAGTGACATCTATCGGCGCCATTGGCCCATGATACGGCACTGTTTCCACCGTCATCGCCCTATTCAAGATATCTACAATTTCCGACTGACCGACCTCGCCCGTCTACGTAGCTACGTAGAAGCCATCTTCAAAGATCAAACTACGGCCTTCAAATTGAATCTGGCGTTTGGTTATGTGCTGCAGCATAAAGAGACAGTCCAAGTCCGATATTTTTACCCGAGCAGTAACATCCGGGTATTTGACCAACCGTTTACCATCATTAACCGAGTGTCGCTAGAGACGATGCTGGAGAAACTGGACACCGTGGATCCCTTGGAATGGGCCCAACAACAACGCCCCAACACCAAGTGGACAGTGGAGAGTGTGACCAATGTTACGTTTTTCGTTACCAAGCTGACCGACCACTCCCATCGGCTGAATGCGTCACTCATGCACTGATGAATACCATAACATGCCGTACATACTCTATGTCTACATGTTGATCGTTGACGGTACGGAGGTGACCGAAGAGACACGGATGTTACCGAAGATGTCACGGCTCGGCCCTCGACTTGGGGATAGTTGAACTGAGTGTGCTAAAAATAGATCACCAGCTAGCGTGCTATAAAAGGGAAGCGGCCTGGACGTTTCATCAGACACTCTGTCAACCACCAAGATGTTCACTTGCACAACTTGCCAGAAGCTGTTTACTCGTCTAAATAATTTACGACGCCACGAGGCCTCCACCCACAACGATGCTCGGTATACTTGTACAACCTGCGCACGGTCATTCAATCGGGAGGATGATTTACTGCGTCATGAGAGGGTACTTCACCCGGGTGCGACGGTACTATGTAATGATTGTGGTCGACTCTTCAAACGACCCAGTCGGTTTAGACAGCACCAACGTTTGAGGCATGCCCCGTCTCTACGGTTTGGGCGACAACTTTCCACTAAAGAGGAGCCGCGGAAGGTCAGACCCAGTGAAGATGAACCCGGAGAGACGAACGCCACTGGTGATGCGATGACGAAGAGCCTGCCTATACCCACGGTCCAGGAGGGCCTGGATATCCAGCCGGACCCCTCCGTTACGGTTTCGAGTCATACGCCTGATAACATCGAACATTTTCTGGACGAGCCCATAAATGTTCCTAGCGATCTCTTACAGGGCGCCCATCCAGTGAGTGACATCTATCGGCGCCATTGGACCATGATACGGCACTGTTTCTACCGTCATCGCCCTATTCAAGATATCTACAATTTTCGACTGACCGACCTCGCCCGTCTAGGCAGCTACGTGGAAGCCATCTTCAATGACCAAGCAACGTCCTTCAAATTAAATCTGGCGTTTGGATATGTGCTGCAGCATAAGGAGACAGATCAAGTCCGATACTTTTACCCGAGCAGTAACATCCGGGTATTTGACCAACCGTTTACCATCATTAACCGGGCGTCGCTAGAGACGATGCTGGAGAACCTGCCCAACGTGGATCCCTTGGAATGGGCCCAACAGCAACGCCCCAACACCAAGTGGAAAGTGGAGAGGGTAACCAATGTTACGTTCTTCGTGACCAAGCTGACCGACCAACCCATCGGATGAAAGTATTCACCCAGGCACTGATAGATTCTCAGAATGCGCAAACAACTATCTGAGGATATGTTGCCTCAACGGTATCCTGGCCTGACCGACGGTGATTAGAATAAACGGTTCAGAGCGAACATGGCCGAAGATGGAACTTTCTGAAATGAAGACTTCTGATTGGACAAGAATACATCTAACGGACAGGAACGAATATGACAGATGCAAATGGTGGCCTCTGATTGGACAAGTCTTCTTGAATTGTAACACCAAGTGGATAGTGGAGATAATGACCAATGTTGCGTTCTTCGTGGTTAAACTGACCACCACCTCGATCGGATGAAAGTATTCACCCATGCACTGATAGATACTTAGAATGCGCAAACAACTATCTGAGGATATGTTGCCTCAACGGTATCCTGGCCTGCCCGACGATGATTAGAATAAACGGTTCAGATGGCACTTTCTGAAATGGAGACTTCTGATTGGACAAGAATACATCTAACGGACAGGAACGAATATGAAACATGCAAATGGTGGCCTCTGATTGGATAAGAATCTTCTTGAATTGTAAATATACCCAACGCGGCTCCCCCAGCGTGGGTGTGATGTAACATTGGGGAAAATAAACTATATGAAAAAAACTTCTTGTTGTTGTTGTTCTCTCATGTGTCATCCTTGTTGTTGTTGTTGTTCTCTCTCTGGTCTATATCATGGTGTTATGTTAGAGTGTTAAGGTGTAACGACGGGCGTTGACGGGCATCACCGCATTTCGAAGAATTAGTGACAATTCCATGGAATATCAGAGCTTCTGAGCTATTTCACGAGGGCGTTGAAGCATTAAGAATGGTGTTGGTGGGCGTTGCTACAAGATGACACCTCACACGGTCCATTTGGACCACGGATGGTCCATCTCTACACCAAATAACATCCTTCACTGCTAAAAAAGGCCCACTTTCGCTACAACTTGTACTAATGACGTCAACAATGACGTCACAGATGCTATAAATATCCCTGAAATCAGGGTCTATACTCCGAGAGCTACAACATGATACCCCACACGACGCATTTGCAACGCGGATGGTCCATCTCTACACCAAATACCTTCCTGCACTGTCCCAAAAGGCTCACTTTCGCTAATACTCCTATTGATGACGTCATCGATGACGTCACAGATGCTTCGGACATGCCTCAATTTGGAATGTACACCCCGAGAGCTACAAAATGACACCTCACACGACGCATTCGGACTAAGGATGGTGCATCTCTACACCAAACTCACCCTCACGCACCCACAAAATGTCCACTTTCGCTACTACTCGTACCGATGACGTCATCAATGACGTCACAGATGACGCGGACATCCCTCAAATCGGAATGTACACCCCGAAAACTACAAGATGACACTTTCCAGGACGCATTCGAACCGTGAATAACCCATCTCGACCCCAAATACCTTCATGTACTGCCCGAAAATGCCCACTTTCGCTACTACCGATGACGTCACCGATGACGTCACAGATGACGCGGTACCGATGACGTCACAGATGACGTGGACATTCCTCAAATCGGAATGTACACCCCGAGAACTACAAGATGACACCTTCCAGGACGCATTCGAACCGTGAATAGCCCATCTCGACCCCAAATACCTTCATGTACTGCCCCAAAATGGCCACTTTACTTACTACAACCAACTGCGCATGCGCAGATTAACGCGACTTTCATTCAAAAACACACCATTCTGACTCTACCCCACACAAGCTTCACTTTGACACCTCACACGACCCATTCGAACCGTGAATAGCCCATCTCGACCCCAAATACCTTCATGTACTGCCCGAAAATGTCCACTTTCGCTACTACTCGTACCAATGACGTCACCGATGACGTCACAGATGACGCGGACATCCCTCCAATCGGAATGTACACCCCGAGAACTACAAGATGACACCTTCCAGGACGCATTCGAACCGTGAATAGCTCATCTCGACCCCAAATACCTTCATGTACTGCCCCAAAATGGCCACTTTACTTACTACAACCCACTGCGCATGCGCAGATTAACGCGACTTTCATTCAAAAACACACCATTCTGACTCTATCGAACCGTGAATAGCCCATCTCGACCCCAAATACCTTCATGTACTGCCCGAAAATGTCCACTTTCGCTACTACTCGTACCGATGACGTCACCGATGACGTCACAGATGACGCGGACATCCCTCCAATCGGAATGTACACCCCGAGAACTACAAGATGACACCTTCCAGGACGCATTCGAACCGTGAATAGGCCATCTCGACCCCAAATACCTTCATGTACTGTCCCAAAATGGCCACTTTACTTACTACAACCAACTGCGCATGCGCAGATTAACGCGACTTTCATTCAAAAACACACCATTCTGACTCTACCCCACACAAGCTTCACTTTGACACCTCACACGACCCATTCGAACCGTGAATAGCCCATCTCGACCCCAAATACCTTCATGTACTGCCCGAAAATGTCCACTTTCGCTACTACTCGTACCGATGACGTCACCGATGACGTCACAGATGACGCGGACATCCCTCAAATCGGAATGTACACCCCGAGAACTACAAGATGACACCTTCCAGGACGCATTCGAACCGTGAATAGCCCATCTCGACCCAAATACCTTCATGTACTGCCCCAAAATGACCACTTTACTTACTACAACCAACTGCGCATGCGCAGATTAACGCGACTTTCATTCAAAAACACACCATTCTGACTCTACCTCACACAAGCTTCACTTTGACACCTCACACGACCCATTCGAACCGTGAATAGCCCATCTCTATCCCAAACACACCCCTACCTAGCACCCAAAATGCCTGTTTTCTATACTACGGGCCAGGCTGCGCATGCGCAGACTATTGAACACGGACGAACCATTAGTGTAGTCAAGTGCTCCTCCACGAGAGCTTCAAAATAAGACCTCACTCGACCCCATTGGACCATTAGGGACTCACCTAGACTCCAACATGTCCACCCCGTATGGGCCTATACACCCATAGCCATGCAGTATAGGCCTATGGGCCTACCCAGGCCTCGGTGACTTTTTTGAAAAATTTCACCGATTCGCTCCGCAACACTTCCTATCGTGTTCTAAATGACGAGACGAGTAAAACGAGACACCACAACCCTACCGCAAATGTATAGAAGTACGTTTCCCAGGGGGACAAACATTGATCCTAATACTCCCAGTATGGACTATATGGGGCTCAGTGACTTTTTTCAAAAATTTCACCGATTCGCACGGGGACACTTCTTATCATGTTCTAAATGACGAGACGAGTAAAACGAAACCCCACAACCCTACCGCAAATGTATAGAAGTACGTTTCCCAGGGGGACAAACATTGATCCTAATACTCCCAGTATGGACTATATGGGGCTCAGTGACTTGTTTCAAAAATTTCACCGATTCGCACGGGGACACTTCTTATCATGTTCTAAATGATGAGACGAGTAAAACGAAACCCCACAACCCTACCGTAAATGTATAGAAGTAGGTTTCCCAGGATGGTCCTATACCTCCCATACCCCATATAGGCATTTTCCCGTAATTTAGAATAAAGTCCGTATTCCGTATTTTTTCAGGAATTTTTAACATACACCCACCCTGGAACTAGGGGAAGATAACTCTATTGACAGGCGAGCCCCGTTAAGCCCGGCGACCTATATACCACCCATACCCCATATAGGCATTTTCCCAGGTTTTTCGATAAAGTCCGTTTTCCGTTTTTTTTCAGGAAAAATTTTACATGCACCCACCCCATTGCCTGAATGCCTCTTCACCTAGGCTTCACTTTGATATCTCACTCGACCCCATTGGACCATTAGGGGCTCCCCTAGCTCCAACACGTCTATTTCCATACCCTTGGGCCACCGCGCATGCGCAGAATGACCCTAATTTAACCCACACCCAGCCCATCAGATGCCCCTTCACGAATGCTGCACATCGATACCTCACTCGACCCCATTGGTCCATTAGGGGCTTCCCTAGATGCCAAAACGTCTATTTTCATACCCTTCGGCCACCGCGCATGCGCAGAATGACCCTAATTTAACCCCACACCCAGTCCATCAGATGCCCCTTCACATAAGCTTCACATCGATACCTCACTCGACCCCATTGGTCCATTAGGGGCTTCCCTAGATACCAAAACGTGTATTTTCATACCCTTCGGCCACCGCGCATGCGCAGAATGACCCTAATTTAACCCCACACCCAGTCCATCAGATGCCCCTTCACATAAGCTTCACATCGATACCTCACTCGACCCCATTGGTCCATTAGGGGCTTCCCTAGATACCAAAACGTCTATTTTCATACCCTTCGGCCACCGCGCATGCGCAGAATGACCCTAATTCAACCCCACACCCAGTCCATCAGATGCCCCTTCATGAATGCTTCACTTTGATACCTCACTCGACCCCATCGGTCCACTAGGGGCTTCCTAGCTCCAAAACGTCTATTTTCATGCCCTTGGGCCACCGCGCATGCGCAGAATGACCCTAATTCAACCCCACACCCAGTCCATTAGATGCCCCTTCATGAATGCTTCACTTTGATACCTCACTCGACCCCATCGGTCCACTAGGGGCTCCCCTAGCTCCAAAAAGGCTATTTTCATACCCTTCGGCCACCGCGCATGCGCAGAAGGCCGATATGTCAACCCCTCACCCAGCCCATTAGATGCCCCTTCACCTAAGCTTCACTTTGATACCTCACTCGATCCCATCGGACCATTTTATCTAGGGACTACTTTTTCTCCGCGGAAGTTTTTTCCCGAGACCGAATCACCGCCAAAACCGCGGCCAAACCGCATCACCGCGGATGAATACATTTTTTTTGTTTTTTTTTTTTGCCGGAACTATTTAATCATTGAGCTTTGGTGACCCTCCTCGTTGCTCCGCATTGCTCCTCATTGAGCATGCGCAGTAGGCAGCCAACAAGGTTCTGCGCATGCGCAGTGAGGAGCTGTTACGGGTTAATCCACTTTCCCTACTACTGCCGCCCAAAATTAAAGTCTTACTGCAGTCCAGAATCTCGCATTGGCAATTAAATTGATGTCATGTTACATGATGGAGGTGGCAGGTGGGGGTAATTCGATTGTATTGTGATCCCGACCCAACTGCGTCACTTGAGATATATCGCGACAGCAAGTCTCGCTAAAGTAGCTTTGTACAGGACCGATATAGTAACTGCCGCGGACACAATCCCATGTATTCTGACTGGGCCTATTCGTCATGTAAGGAAAACACAATAGGTGACTACATGTAGGGAACCTTGATAAACCTGGAAAAGCTACCCGACAGGCTATATTGCACACGGTGTTCCCGGTTTGAAGATCCTTACATGACGTGCACTTCACTTCCAGTCTACATTCTGCAGTCTGCGTCTTCAGTCTGCAGTATCTCTGAGTGGTCTCGAACTCACGACCTCCATGACAATAGCTGAACCACTCTAATCATTCGGCCATCGAACACTCAACAAGAGTGTCTGTTTAAACTGTATTTATATTTTTAGATCACAAAGGATTGTGTCAGTCCGTTACCATATTGTCCCTTTACAAAGCTACTTCAGCAAGACTGTTGCTGTTGCGACATATCTCAGATGATCATGTGATTGGTCGGGATCATAATACAATACCTGCCACCTCGAACTCCATCATGTAACATGACAATAACATTTAATTACCAACGCGAGATCCCGGACGGCAGTAAGAATTTTGTGCGGCACCTGTTCTGTGTGTTGACAAATTAATGATCGTCTATATAAGCAATTTTAGATTTCAGGATAATTGACACCTGTCATGTAGATGAATGGATGCACACTTCATCACGTGATAGCAAGAGAGATAAAACGTCATCAGACTTAGGTCTATTGAAAATACACTTAGTGCTTTCTTCAAAACTGAGTTTCGCTAGACCTTTCGCCGAATGTGATATTTCCATGGTGATGTGTCAGTTAGATATGTCATTGGTCCTTGCCGTCAGTCGTTACAGTATGTACCGTATGTTGATCTGGGAAACGATCTTTCGCCGTACTAAGAGGAGGATGCAGTGACATTTTTTTTTTTAAATTCGTGTAACCGGAGTCTTTTATTTGGTGTATTCTGTTTGGATGTAACTATGGAATATGATGAAACGAGTCGAGGCGAAGTAACCAACAATTCAAAATAATGCCACGAAATTAAAATCACGCACACCACGACACAAGCTTATTTCGATAGACGGACATAGTGTTTCGGATGACAATCAATGTTAGCAGCAACAGACCTGTCCTCCAGATCAAGTTTGGAGCACTCGGACCAGTAAGAAATAAATGGACCTGTGGACTTGTTCGGGGGTCATTTCCGGGATGACGTCAGTCCAAGACACACTTCAGAGGACACTTTATTTTGTAGATTCCAGTTGATAAGGTAAATGAATTACATTGTATTTTGTTTATTCTAGTTGTTGCATGTCGTTTCCGTTTACATTTAACAATTTTGGCTCACTGAGATGAGGGAGTTGCAATATTTTTGTTCATATAAAACGCTTACGGTCGCCCCATTGTTATGGAAAGTACGCTGCCATGTTGTAGGTCACAAACCACTAAAAAACGGCCTGGCTTAATATCTAGTAAATCGGCTGCGCAAATCTTGACAAAACCACATTCCTTAATATTCGCCGCCACAAATGACCCACCACGCCAAGTGTATTGACTTTTCCGCTCAAACATATTCACGATCTTTTATCCGAGCCACGGCTGCCAGAAATTAGGTCATTCCGCCCGACACAATCACAGCGAATATGGGTGGTGGGCAATCAAACTTGCCCCGAGTTTTCCCCTGTGAAATTAAAATCACACACACCCCGACACAAGCTTATTTCGATAGACGGACATGGTGTTTCGGATGACAATCAATGTTAGCAGCAACAGACCTGTCCTCCAGATCAAGTTTGGAGCACTCGGACCAGTAAGAAATAAATGGACCTGTGGACCTGTTCGGGGTTCATTTCCGGGATGACGTCAGTCCAAGACGCTTCAGAGGACACTTTATTTTGTTGATTTCAGTTGATAAGGTAAGTGAATTACATTGTATTTTGTTTATTCTAGATGTTGCATGTCGTTTCCGTTTACATTTAACAATTTTAGCTCACTGAGATGAGGAAGTTGCAATATTTTTGTTCATATAAAACGCTTACGGTCGCCCCATTCTTATAGAAAGTACGCTGCCATGCAGGTCACAAACCACTAAAAAACAGCCGGACTTAATATCTAGTAAATCGGCCGCGCAAATCTTGACACAACCACATTTCCTAATATTCGCCGCTACAAATATCCCACCACGCCAAGTGTCCTGACTTTTCCGCTCAAACATTTTCGCCACTATTTATCCAAGCTACGGCTGCCAGAAATTAAGTCATTCCACCCGACACAATCACAGCGAATATGGGTGGTGGGCAATTAAACTGGCCCCGAGTTTTTCCCTATTGAAATTCAATTTAAAAGGTTGGGGTTTTTTGTTGGTTTTTAAACAGGTAAGTTTCCCCGTTTCTTGCGATGTTAGGTGAACTGGCTTATGGGTAATTTCAGAGGTGCCATCTATCCAAGCGGTATGGTTTTCATTACAACACCCCTGCGCAAAATGAGAGAATGACTGAAACTTCCGCGTCACCCCGTTTATTGAACGCGATATGAAGTAGTTCCACCTAGTTTCGAATAATTTCTGTGAATTAATCTCACGACGAGCCGTTTCTAGGTTCAGATATTGAAGAATATGTCGGTTTCGTTTTCTGGAAACACTTTTGGTGATATCTTGTGAGATTTTCTTCGAAAGATTGTGTTCTGTCTGTAAACTGGTCAATATGGTACAAGTCGTAGTCACGGAATATGCCGACTTCATCTTCGGCTCTGATAGCCAATGAAATACACCGAACTGACGAAATGACGTCATGTTTTAAGATCGGCTGAACCACACTGCCAAAATTATAGTGCAGTCCCGGAAAGAGAGTTTGAGAGGAGATAGGAGGCAGTTCAGTTTTCAGTCCATGAGTCTGAAGAATTTTGATACTGTGACCCGCAAGTGCGAGCGTGGCATTCTGACGGCTCGAAGTATGTAAAACGTGCATGTTATACCCGTCATACTTGATTGTTTCCCGGCGCACACTTGTTCATCTTGTCAACATTTGAAAACATTTCTTGCAAGGAAAACTTGATTTATTTCATCAAGCGAAAGCATCCTTTTAGCTGCAATATTCAAATTGACTGATGTTATCGTCCAGCATTAAATGAATCTTTGTCATCTAGCAAATATAATCTTCTATATTCTGACCATATCCGTAATCATGACCAGGTCAGGGTAAAGGACTAACTGGGATATATATCCCAACTGGCATAAAATATCTCACATTGGATATTATTTTTATACTTCCATGATTGCAAGCTGACATATTTTGCTAGTTATCCTGTTCGTATAAAGACATACATCAGTTGTGAGTGATGAGAAATGTACTGCAAACAACAACACGAAAAAATAATGCACGTAATTGTAATAACACAGAATAATTTTGGCGAGGAAAAGTCAGCAAAATTATACAATCGGATTGGCAGTTTGTGAAGTAGATTCTATCCTGTTTTTGTAGTTTAGATGCCGAAATTCGCCATTGACGTTTAGTGCCGGTGCTAGGGGCCGTGTGGTCATATCATCCAAGTTGCCACATGAACAGGTACAATAAAAGCGTACCTGAGATACAACACATATCACGAATCGTTAGATTCTTGGTATGTGCTTTAGAATAGGTTAACTAGAGGACTATTCTGTGAAGTCATGTGACGCAGTCAGTGTGTCGGCACCTCTTCCCACTTCCCTTATATGTGTTGTAATTAGGATATATTTCGATATCCAAACTTGGATTTAATATCTCAAGTGGGATATATATCCCAGTTAGTCCTTTGCTCTGACCTGATGACAGCTTGTTTAGTTGACAAAATAATTTTCCGTTTGGGCCGAGCAGTGAAGGTAAAATTAATTTTTGATGTTGATAATGGTTTTCTGTGTCTGTGATTTGATTTTTTTAGCAACGTTAAGGTATTTTTGCTGTGTTCAGTTGGTGAATACTTATAATATTTTCTCGTTGTCAATTGCCACACAAATACATGAATATGAATCAGATTCAGGGACTTTATTCTTGTACATGTCTACAATACAATATCATTGAATTTTGACTGCAGCTTACAGTGTGCATGAAGACATAAAACATGAATGAATGCCGCTATGCTACGTTTACCACGATTCGGACACCTATTGCAGGTTTACTGCCAATCTCTAGTTCAGAAAATATACAATTTTTAATTTTCGGTGTTGTATTCTTTCTCGGGGAACGGTAAATTCATTGGATCGTCAAACAATTGTGATAGCAGTTGAACACCTCGACAAACTTGTTTCCATCTTCCACTGGTACCACATATGCAACTCTCATTTGCCTAGGCTTTCTTTACAGTATTGATGAAGTCTCTTCAATAATTAGAGCTACGCTTCCCAAATTCATACCACGTATGCAACGAGAGACACATCAGAAACATATTGAACAGGACCAATTCCTTCCCTGTTTTTAGCAGCCTTGGATCCTTTCATTTAATGTTGAATATAATAGAAACATTTTAAAATATATCACAAATTGTTTCTTGCCCAGTCAGTTATAATGACCAATCAAATCTCATCGAAAATCAAGTCCTGATTATAGTTTTAGGCCCAAGAAATTAATGATGGTTGCTGACTCGTAACTGTGAACTTTGAATTGTATTCAATGGCAACTCACTACTATACAGAAAAAGTTACCTTTAACATGAATGTATGATGCAGGTATGGGGAAGGTCGAAATTTGCTTTAATTTAGAATAAATTTACTGTGTGAAAAACATGGATATTTGGTATAATTTACCTATCTAGTACAGCTTTAGAAGTCCCTCAATTCAACTATATGAAATTCCCTATCGCATACATCTATGGGATTTGTTTTACGGGATTCAACTCGGTAGTAATCTACTATTAGCTGAATGAACTGTTATCCACCCTCAGGAATTTGACTAGTGGACTCGTGTAAATTAACTGATTCGGTTTAATTACATTTGAGTATCAGATAGTGAGTATTGGAAATATCATATTTCAGCCGTATTTTAATGATGAGGTGCTTTAGATGATATTACCATATTTACAACATTATTATAAATACCCGCTCATATAGATGTAAATATTAATATTCACATATCTTTATCGTACAGATAATACAGATAATAGCAATATGAATATGATGTATTATAAACTTATGCATTTGATTCATGTGTACAGTGAAAGCAATTGTTTCAACTGCATTTAAGCTATACGAGTAAAATATTTATTTCAGTTACAATTGCTTGACGGTTGACATTCTATTACAGCGGCATATCAAGCGAATGAATTATTGCGCTTTATGTTTGGGTATTTTCGTGTTTGATTATATTTCCACCATGCCTTCATAAATAGGAAACATGAATATTTACATCTCTTTCACACGCTCGTGATATCTGATTGTTTGATTATATTTACCATGTACCTCAAATGTATGCAAATTGTGACATCTGAGATCTATGGCGCACGTATTGACAACATCATGTTTGATAATATTTCCTGTTTTAATGAAATATAATTGAAGGTTACTATTTGTATATAACACTCGTCGATTATAAGTTGTCGACGTCATGAAATGTATGTGAATCTTTATTACCTTTCTGTCAATGGTTCATAATATATTTATGTGTACTGTTAATTATTGATGCAGTCAATTTGTATCCGTTTTAAATGCTATGAGGCGGGCTTCGTGAGATTGGTATTTTATTTCAGTATAATGTTCTCGCTATTTGGGCCATTTCGCACAATACTACAATAGTACAATACTATAGAGATGCCTTATTCTGGAATTAGTGACGGGTTCCCCTATTTATTTTGGTAGAGTATTCAACTGAACAAAATACAGGTGAAAATGAATGTATATTATGAAGCTATTATGACATCATGATGACGTCATGTCTCGAAAATCCTGGCAAGTCCTTTATTTCGATAGGCCACCTAGGCAAGTTTCCATTAATAACGAGCGCAGCTCGCGACGGCGAAGCCGTCGCATGAGCGAGTCTCATGGCAACGCGAGAGATTTTCCAACTTGGACAACTGAAACACGAACATACTAAGGCCGAAATTTCTTTCGTCACGCTGGAAAGAAAACATGGCGACGACAGATTCACTCCGTACCTGTGAACAATAGTGCAGCACGGAATGAGAGTAAGAATACATGAGTGCGGTGGGTTGATGACATATTTACGTCATAAATATCTAAATCATTAAATTACTGTATCGAGAAAATTTATATCACAAAAAAATCGTTCAATCAAATTGTCTACGCACTTGTCTACACCGGCGCACTCTCCGCACAGGAAGGAAACCGTGGCAAACGAAGGGTAACCGAAATCACCGCTGAAAATGATCGCTACGAAACTCCTAGCAGAACTTTTTAACACAATACGTCGTTGCCACGGTTTTTTGCCGATATTTCTAAACGCGTCAGGGCCGTAGCCAGGATTTACTGAGGGGTGGTTCGGCTTCTCTCCAAAAGGGCACACCAGGGGGTTCGCTGTATGGGAAAAGGAGCAAATAGGGGGTTCGCTTCAGTGTTTGAAAAGGGCATTTATATGAGAAAAATATATAGAATTTCCCAAAGGGAGGTTCGCCCGAACCCAGAAAATCCCCTTCGGCTACGGGCCTGCGCGTTCAACTGAAATGAACATAAAACACTTTGAAATGACTAATGAAAACAAAATTAAAAGAATATATAGTGATAGTAACAATTCGCTGTTCGCCATATATAAATATATATATTTATTTTACTCTCTCGCCATGGCAGAGTAGCTTACAGGTTAATAGTTGTTGTGAGCAGTTTACCTTCATGTCGTCTGCACAGATCACCACAACAACAAGGCGGAGAAACAGAGATCTAAAATAAACAACTCCGATTCTCCGTCAATTTTTGGTTTCATCTTTGAAGATGTATATGAGAATTATCGGCATGAGTGCAATCTGATGTTTCATACAAGGGACGGCTTGCACGACCAGAAAACACTGCTGGGTATACGTTTTTTTCGCCGATTTTCCACGTCAGGACGATTCGGCTTCGAAAAGCGTCTTCTCTCAGTGTTGAATACCCATCATGTTTGCGACAGGGAACTAATCTAGGCTACCGGATTCGCTTTTTAATGGATTACAAACTCAATCTGAATAGTTGGAAATTACAAACTCAACCTGGATAGTCTGCATGAAACTTGCGGTGTCGGTATAATCTCCAAAAATGGGTCTCGCTAAATGCCAAAATGTACCACAAGGGGCCGGGAAATGATTTTCAACAAAATGCAGTTGTTTTCAACATTAGACTTGTTGAGTATGTGAAAATAGCTTGGTTTGTCATACGAGATCAAAAGGGAGATATTTTCTACTGCGAGAGAGATATTTATTTCACTGAAAGTGATAATTTCTACATGTACCAAATAAGGTCCATCTTTCAGGTAACATGATGGTAAATGAAAAAATTCAGAAAACACCGTTTTTAGGCATGCACCGTGAAATTTTCCATGAAAGACCAAACCAAATTAACCTCTGCAAAGTAACAAAATTGCCTCTACTGTCAATTTTTGTCTCATTCATCACGATATCAAGATGGTTTTACTCTTAAATGTAGGGCAGATCAAATGCGCATTGACTAATTTTTCTGCCAAAAATTATCGCATAAGATCAAGTAGAACTTGTCATAATTTATGATTCCTTTTCAAGATGGGTAACTTCCATGTTGATTCATAGACGTTCGCCATTTTGTTTTGGAGTTACACGACAGTCAAAACACAAGATCAACCTCGCCACCAGGGGTCGCTTTCCGCTGGAAAATGGCCGCTCCAACGAACAGAGAGGACAGGACCTGGTTTCGATATTGCAAGGAGATAAAGATTTCTGAATTAAAAATTCTCTACCATTAATGTTCCCTTCAAAGCACTATGAAGTGTTCTCAGGATTGGTTGATGCTTGAGTTACTTCAAACCTGTTAGATCTTTCAAGCGACATATCCAAATGGGGCGGGGAGTAGTTAAGATTTAATTTTAATTAGATCGAAACAATCTGCTCAACGACTTGAATAGATCCTCGACCTAATAAGTGGAATAAGAACCGAAATATCCAAAACAGATATTAATCATTTTGTGGTACAATTAAGATAATTTCTACCAAATCTGATTACAAACAATCGATATCGGTATATGTGTCGGGGGTAGTCTAAATTCCAGAAAGATCAGTCATTTGCCAGTTATACCGAAAAGGTATGGAAGAAAATCTCTATTTACGGAAAGAAAGACGTTTTTACTGCAGTAGTTCTTATCATGATAATGTATAGCAATGCAAAGTGGAAACCATTCCACTGATTCCCAGACATCATTCTAGTCCCACTAGACCAATCTCGGGGAACCGATACAGAGACATATTTGAGAGAAGAATGTGCTCAAAATTATGTGACGTCCTTCAGGAAAACTCGCCGATTTAAATTTCATAGATTAAATAACAATTGACAATTTAAATCGGCATGCAAGAAATTAACATTAAACTCATTAGAGAGTAAATATCTTCAGGATAGGCGTACACTGTCAACCATATACGCTGTTTTCGGGATTGGGGCAAGGTGGGATTAAAGCCAAGATGACATGATGGCCATCACATCAGCATAAGCTATATCTGTCTCCCTCCTGAGACTTGGTGGGTCACATCAAGCTCAAATCCATATGGGCCAAAAGATTATGGTGCCATCTATGGCAAGTACAAGTATACGATTGTCAGTCACTATATACAGAGATGGGAGTAGAGCTTCGCATAAGGACTCCTCTTTTTTCTTGACATGGCATGACCGCACTTCGTGCAAAAATTGATTATGTATTAGGCAAAGCCGGATGCGAACGAAAGAATTATTCTACGTTTTAATAGGAGGGGCTCTTATCATTGATATGGATTAGGCATAAGGCTAGAAACAAAGCAGAATTAATCTGCGCTCGTTTCTAGGCTTTGCCTAAATCATATTATACAGTTTGTTACAGTAGACGTAGATTTGATGATGTTAAAATCCCAACCTCAAAATCCACCGTGTGTCTTTATGTTATTGATGGTACCTATCTTTGTGATGTCATGATTCTTTGCAACTAAGATTCTGCACAATGACTTTTAATGGCCTCAGTATCATAAGATATGATGCCAGGAATTTTTTTTTGGTTCATAATTTTGTTCCATTCTGGAAATAGATCAAATAGATTAATGACGGTCATGTTTTCCCCTCCCCCAGGACCGATAGGGCATCTTAGCTTGCTGAGGGCATTTCACGTTTCACTACCCTTAGATTATAATTATCGCTATGATTCGGCATGTATGCACACGGTGCCACCTATCAGCCGCAAAAGACGAATATCTGGAGGGAGATAATCCTGTTTGAAAGTTGTTCCCAAAGCATCAAGTCACATGTCCGCCCCATTTGAACGAGCCAATGAAATTATCTGTATTTAAATATTTTGACCTGGGCATCTCAGACATCAGACATGTTAGTTTCACTTGAGTGCACGAGGCGCAAGACTGGGGGATTCTATACGCGAGATCGAAACGAAGTTGAGCGAATTAGCTATTTTATTTTTCACTCTAATGGAACATGCTTCGAGCATTCGTAGTGGGTTCGCGGGCTGTCGTGTTGATGCGTGGGGCGTTCTTCATTGAATCGTACTGCATGCTTACTCATTCTTACAAGGAACTTACGGCATGCGCAAGGGATTCGTATACAGTTTCAAAGAGGCCCTCTACATGCGAATTGACACGAATCGACAAGATTAAAATATTCGTGGTCATTGGCCGGCATTCTCCACCCAATTCTTGACAGTGTGACTGGCGCTTTAGCTTTAAACATAAACACACGCAAAACATGTTACGTTTATTTGGCGTGTGCACATTTACGCATGCGTGTATTGATGTATAATATGTTAAGCGTTCACCAACCTGTAACCATCTGGGTCATCTATAAGCGTTAAGACTGACCCTGGGATCGTGTGTATCCATTTTCAGCCTACTTTCGGCAACCCCAAGAGGGAATTTCCATAAATCAATACCACCTGACTTCGTCAGCCAATCAGTTAAAGTCTGCCGACGTTACCCCAACGTAACCCGCCATTTTCGAGTCATGTGATGTCCTACTTGTTCAAAATTACAGATCTACCACACCTCTTAGATGATACGAAAGTTATTCATACCTATATATTTTGTATTAAAGCCCAGGCAATATCTGCTTCCGAGGTATGTATGAAAACCTGTAATTTATCAGATTCCTCGAGTCTGTTCTCCGCCGGATAAATACCGAACAGAATCCCGTAAAGTACCGGATATCGCTCCGCGATAATGAAGGCACACGATTCGCAAGTCATCGTATGGATGGTGAAGTGTACGCAAATGAAGCGTTCACATGGGTATTGCAGGATGTAAATTAAGCAACACGCAAACCATAATAGAACCTATCAGTTCAAATCTCAATGTCATCATGCATTAAACGGAAATAAGCCTGTTGTGCGTAATACCTCATCAATATCTTCGAACAGGGTTGTCTCCCTTTATGCCAGACTGGACACCCCTGAGAGAATTCAATTATTCATGCAGACCAGAACCAAAACATCATCTCACAAACATTTACCAGGCCATTCTTCTTTATCAAACTTACTCGATATAATGGAATTTGATTCCACCCTGCTATAGATGTGTGTGATGTTCTGATTTCGATAAAAATTCGTTGTTCAATTTTTTTTTTTCAAGAATAAATTCCGTTGGCCGTCAACAAGGTGAACTGTTTTTCGATAACTAATTATGGGCTCGTTTAGGCCTACTGCTGTCTACAAAATATGCTTAGCTAAGATGTGGTGAATACAAAAGACGTTGTCTTTCCCAAAATGGCTGACGTATGGCAAAGGTACAATCCATAGGACCATAGCTTTGTATAGAAAATGCAATATCTTCACATCACTGGTGGTCGTAAAAGTCTAAGGAAGCCTAATACTGTTTCATCAATGAAAATACCAAAGGTGAAATTTTGGGCAACGATTTGGTGTAAGACTCACGAAATGTAATTGACAAAGGATCTGCTGCAAGTTGTATTGTCTGTCTTTTGTCTAGGATATTACCTTCTCAATGGGAGGTCTTACACCAAAGCCTTGCCAAATTTTGTCATGACACAAAAAGATGTATACGGTCAAAGTTTCCAAAACACAAATAGCTTTTAGTTTGACGGTAATAGTTTATGGGGGTGTAAGGCATAAATCTTTCACTGAACAATTTATTTCGGAATTGATCGAACAGTATTTTCGCTGTTTTACTCCGAATTGGTGTGCATATTTGCTATGCCTCACATGAAAAGATTTACATACAGTGGAAATTTACAAATCTTCGGACCAGATGCAAATTTACTCTCCGCGCAAATATACACACGTGTTCAGTGGCGTTCACATGCTGTGTTAGCGCACGTGTATTTT
Organism: Hanleya hanleyi; assembly: GCA_036873755.1. Lineage (NCBI taxonomy): Eukaryota > Metazoa > Mollusca > Polyplacophora > Lepidopleurida > Hanleyidae > Hanleya > Hanleya hanleyi. The sequence continues at coordinate 51,824 of JAVTVY010020014.1, read as the reverse complement.
TCTTTGCGCGTTGTGAAATGATCTGGGTATTTACATCGGTCATTAAAACCAAGTCAGTGGCGTAACAATGATTATTCAAGAAATAATGTTTTCATAGGCGTGCTCAGTGGTTATTTTGTGCGCGGTTAGTGTTGGAAAGTTTATATTTTCGGGCAAGGACGAAGCCAGCGACATAAAATTTATAAACTTTCCCGCACTAACCGTGCGTAAAATAACCATTGAGCACGCTATGAAAACATTATTTCTATTCTATTGCACAACTCAAATTGATTTATCAACAAAGATTATAATGAAATTTGAAAACATATTTTAAACTTTGACAACCTTTGTCCCCTTTGTTGAAAAAAAAACTGCTCCCGTCTCGGCTGGTATCGTGCCAATGTCAGTGGACGAGTTTGTGTGGTCTCTCAAATGCAAGTGCTCAAATGGAGAGTTATTATGTCATTCTGTGAACATACTTGGATATACGTCTATTTGTGTCACTTTGTTAATCAATTCCACGACGAAAACAGCACTTAAACTTGAGGAAAAAATTCCATCTTGTAATTTATTCGATTGTATAAAGCAGAAGACCTCATCCTCTCCCGCCTTGAGAAAATAGAATCTCCCAATGAATGCCTGCACTTGACACATGTACATTTCACACAACCGTGCTAAATCACTCAATAATTGCAAGGTTAGCAAATTGTTTTAGACACAAGTTCAAAAGAATACTTTTATAGCTTTGGTTGGAGAAGATGTATGATGCATGGATTCCACGTTCCTTCCCGAGGAAATTCTATTCCACGTGTTCCGTACACTCTTACAACGAAAGTCTCGTACTTGATTATTAATGTTGGAGAAGGGACAACATTATAATAAAGTATTGTATTTGTAACACTCTCAGAAAGTGTTGAAGAAAAGTCTTATATTCAACATTATAATGCTGTATCAACATTTTACAAGTGTTATATTTCAAACATAATATGTGTAGAATATAACACCGGTAAAGTGTTAATTTGCTCCTGATACAGCTCTATATGTTTGATATAACACTTTTTCCAATCCTTTCTGTGTGTGTTACCAAAATTACACTCCATGTACTGTTGTCAGTCCAACATTTATAATGTGAAGTACAACACTTTTGTTTTAAGAGTGTATTTTTGTAGAATGAAAATGTATACTTCCATAACGAGTGTAAACAATCTTAGAACACTGAAAAAAAAATTTCATTAAAATTTAAGGAATATTCCCCGACTATTACACTAGCGGAATATTCCTTAAAATTCAACAAGGAATATTCCGTAACATGTTAACGAAATTCCTTAACATGGTAAGGAATATTCCTTGGTTATGTTGAGGAATATTCCGCTGGTGTAATAGTCCGGGAATATTCCTTAAACTTTTGAGGATTTTTTTTTTCTGTGAATCTTTATCTTGATTCTTTAGAATGTGGTTCAACATTGCTGCGTGGAACCAAGTTAACATCTTTGTGTGTACTGTTCTTCATTCGATTGTATAGGTTCTTTTATACATCTGTGTATTAGACAAATAGCAGGCGTCAGATCCGACATTCAATATTTAGGGGTTATAATAAATAATAAAAAGCTTTATTTTTCATTCGATATACATCTCGTTGGCCGAAACCTTTCTGCCAGAGAGTCGAGTCATCATAAGTAGTAGGGAGGGAGTATTTCGACTCACGTTTTCCAGGGTGGTAACTCTTGGTTCCCCTTTTTCTGCCAGGGGGCGCTCTTGTAGGTATGACGTCACTTCCGGTCTGGGTGAATGGAGCGTGACCTGGGAGATATGTACTGACCTGTCTGTGGGGTTTTTCCACAATGTCGTTCACCTTCGTGTCTTTTCGGGTACGTCCGTTGTGGGGTTTTTCCACAATGTCTTTCATCTTCGTGTCTCTTGGGTGATCTCCGTGTGTCTTCGGTCAGGTCCGTGCCTCCTCGGTGAGGTCACCGTGTTTCTTCTGGGTGATCTCCGAGTCTCTTCGGTCAGGTCCGTATACAAGTGGGGTTTTTCGCACAATGTCGTTCACTTCAACGAAAAGACACGGAGGTGGCCGAAGACACACGGAGGTGCCCCAAGATGTCACGGAGGTTCCCGAAGACACACGGAGGTCACCGAAGATGTCACGGAGATCCCCGAAGACACACGGAGGCGCCCGAAGATGTCACGGAGGCGCCCGAAGAGACAAGTGGGGTTTTCCCCACAATATCGTTCACTTCCGAGTCTCTTCGGTCACTTCCCACGAAAAGACATGGAGGTGGCCGAAGACACACGGAGGTGCCCCAAGATGTCACGGAAGTACCCGAAGATGTCACGGAGATCACCGAAGAGACACGGAGGTGCCCGAACATGTCACGGAGATCCCCGAAGAGTCACGAAGGTGCCCGAAGAGTGACAGAGGTCACCGAAGACACACGAAGGTGACCGAAGACACACGAAGGTCACCGAAAACACACGAATGTCACGAAAAAAGGTATAAAAGTGGAAATTTTAAGGGCATTGCTGCATTCATTGGCCTGCTTGACCAACCTGCTTGACCAGCCTGCCTGACCAGCCTGAGCCTGCCTCACCAGCCTGCCTCACCAGTGCAACTTCACCAGTCTATCTCACCATAGCAGCTACTGACCTGACCTGACCAGCCTGAGCCAACAGTCATAGAGTCGTCCCACCGAGCTAAGCTTCTGCAGCACCGTATCCATATCGTTGATGAGATGCAGCATGTGGCCGATATATGTGATCTCCTCATGGTGGAAAACATAATCACTAAACACATGGGGGTAGAGATCATGGCGGAGAAGACCTATATGGCACGAAACAGAGCCCTCATCGACCTCATACCATGCCGTGGCTCCTTAGCATTTCAAGCCTTCGTGGAGGCGCTGAAGAAGACGGGAAATGAAGGAATAGCAGATCTACTTCAAGCCCAGGATTCAGAAGATAATATCTTAGTCATGGACATGGACATCGCCGAAGGGCGTACAGCTACCAAACGTACGCACCAAGAGTCCGATCTACCTGCCAAACCCGGTCCACCTACCAAACGTCCCCGACTAACACCTTTAGAAATACCTCAGCCAGTGCTTGAGCAAGCGAAGGAAGAGGTGCTACTTCCTATGTCTGTGCAGGAGATCAATGACATTATCCAGCAGGCCTACCAGGCGGCCCAGACGAACACTTGGGAGCTCTCTCCCTATTTAACTGTGAGTATCAAAGAAGAGGAAGTGCATTTTAACGCACCGGCCTGGGACGACAAACCACCTAAGCATATCGCCTTGACGTTGGACACCTGGATAAGAGTACAGGCCATTTATTACGCCGTCGATGCGGTCATTGACCACCAGGGGAGCGATGAAGCGAAATTTTATGTGGGTGAAGACATCTTCCTCACCTGTTCTATGTTCAACAACATGCTGCTGGTGCATATTCGTAAATGGAAGTTGAGGGGAGAAAAGCGTATTCCTTTACCTCAGGGCGTCACCCTGCAAATACCTGCGTGGCGGAAGCTGGAGAGTATCACAGCTGAAATTCATGAAGTCCTGTCTGACCAGGTGACTCAGTATATTTATAAGAAGTACACCGACACATTCCTGGATCATCTCAGACCCCGCATTCGACACTTGCGTATCCAGCAATGTGCAGGCTGTGGGAACAAGAACGGACTCTTCAACACGCATACGTGTATGGACAATAGTATACCATCAGACGCGCTCATGACTGAGGGACTACAGGCCGTTAACGAGGTGCAAATTGCCGAGGCATTGCAAGCTGCCTGTCCACCCAGAATTCCACGTTCCACAGATTGCCACCTTCATATACGTGCACCAGGGGCAGAAAGACAATGACGAGTTCAAACAAGTCTTGTTGCATAAATATTGAACATTTCACACAAGTCTTGTTGCATAAATATTGAACATTCAGACATCACCGTATTCCTACATTCTATGTTCATTCTATGTTCATTTAAGCGCCTTGATAGCGTATAATTGTATTAAAAATCGTATCTTCAAATGAAGCTACTCTGTCTCTGCGCACTGGCACGAGCCCGCTATGCATGTTAAGCTTAGCACGCATACACCACATAGGCACAGGTGACCACAAGGAAAAAAGGCGTACATCGTCTCATCGTCTTGACACACGGTACAGGTGGATCTCTTCTGTTCCCTAGCCAGTTGTAGGCGTAATTTAGACTTTTCGTCTTCTAATTCGTCAATCTGTTGGTTCAGGCGGGTGATCTCTGGTGATGGTGTTGTCATTCCTGTTGCGGTAGCGGTCGTTGTGGTAGCCGTCGTTGTGGTAGCCGCCTGAGTCGCCGCTGTAGTTGCTGGGGGTCTACTACTGTTTAACCACTCCAACTCTCCGTGTACATCTTCATCGTCTGTTTCCTCATCATCATCCTCTTCCTGCACAGCGTCCCTTATTTCTCTATCTTGGTGTGCGCCTCTCATCCTCAAAGCTTCAGCAATCTGAGCTTCAGCAACACGCTGCAAGCTCGTAATGATTGTAACATGTTCGTTGTTTTCTCCGTTCGAGCGAATCAGTTCTCTAGGATCTTGTTGTCCCGTGTTCATTGCGTTGAAAAGTGCCCGTCTACTAGGATTAGCCATGCGGTTGAAATGAGTGGATAGCAGACGAAACACTGCGCGCTTTTTATAGTATAACCGTAGAGCGCCCGTATGAGGGCGCGGACGTCACCGAAATCTTCACACTGAGCCAGTGTGCTTGCTCAGGCCCGCTGAAATTTTGTGTTTCTTTTCCATCTTCAAACCGGTCTCATTTTTGCAATAAATGCGAGTTGACGTGTAAAACTTATCTAAACTTGAACTTTGGGAGCTCATAATGTATCGCTGAAAAAATTCAGAAGGCTGGCGGCAGCCTAAAACTATTTTTTTAATAATTTTGTCGGTTTTAGACCCGTATGGCTATGGGTATGGTTGTGTGGAAAACCCGGTAAATTTGAAATAAATCGGCTTACCTCCGTAAAAACACTTTAGGTGTGTTCCTCACATCCATATAATGTCACCCTGAAAATTTGAGCAGGTTTATCGAAGGAAAAGTGTGAATTTTTGTCATACCACTCTTGCTACGGTAACACAGCCATTGACACGCATATCTGTACACACATCCGGCTCCATACTGTATAGTGCTGTGTTACCGTAGCAAGAGTGGTATGACAAAAATTCATACTTTTCCATCGATAAACCTGCTAACATTTTCAGGATGACGTTATAAGGATGTGAGGAACACACCTAAAGTGTTTTTACGGAGGTAAGCCGATTTATTTCAATTTACCGGGTTTTCCACACAACCACACCCATAACCATACGGGTCTAAAACCGACAAAATGATTTAAAAAATAGTTTTAGCCCACCGCCAGCCTTCTGAATTTTTCAGCGATACACTATAAGCTCCCAATGTTCAAGTTTAAATAAGTTTTACACGTCAACTCGCATTTATTGAAAAATGAGACCGGTTTGAAGATGGAAAAGAAACACAAAATTTCAGCGGGTCTGAGCAAGCACACTGGCTCAGTGTGAAGATTTCGGTGACGTCCGCGCCCTCATACGGGCGCGCTACGGTATTATAAAAAGCGCGATGTGTCGTCTGCTATCCATTCATTTTGAACTACATCATGGCTCAATACATGGATATTGATGGAGTACACAATATTATTAACGAGTCGTGGCTTGACAACATATTAGAAGAGCTATGCAAAGATGATGAACAAGAAGAAAAAGAAGACCAACCGATAGAGGGTAGCGAGACTTTGACCCCAGTTTCACAACAAAAGCGGCAGTATCTTCACCACGGGTCAATTCATCGATATTGAAGACGACGAAGAAGAAAAAGAAGAGGCGGCGGATGGAGATGTCACCGCCAATAGTACCTACCACGTACGGCCTGATAATACCCCCCAACACGAACGGCTTGAACGAGTCATACAAGATCTGTTCAAACATCAAGACCAACACCAAGACCAACACCAAGAAAAAGAAGCAAGTGGTGAATTCATCGATGGAGTGGACAATAGTCCCTACGACGTACGGATTGATAGTACCTACGACGCACAGCTTGATGAACTCGTACAAGATATGTTCGAAGAAGACCAAGAAAAAGAAAAAAAAACAAGAACAGATGGCTGTTTTACAGCAGCGATATCTTGAGTACATGGGGAACGGCACAGTATTCGCTGTATCCACAGACATGCAGGAAGACCAGTCCCTACGCCCACTTACAAGCCCATAGCGTGTACACTCGTCGCGCTGAAATGTCCCGTGTGTACCAAGAGGCGAGAAAACCTGTTCCGATCGATGTAATTCCCTAACATCTTCCTAACGGTCCTTATGAGGACCACCAATTATACTCGAAAGTGCAAGCTTCTAATTAAAAGCACAAAACACCAGCTCCTGCACATGCACACACCTAGGTAAAAATAGGTAATTACACTTAGTGAATGGAAACTTCCTACTAACAGCGCCCAGGTAACCCCCCCAAAAAACACTATTAGTATGAATGTACGGTAAAAATATACCGAGTAGTCCCGGAGTATAAAATGTTTTGTTGTTGTTGTCAGGAGGTGTGGGAGATTGGTTATCATAGAGGAGAGGAGATTGAGATATACCGAGTAGTCCCGGAAAAAGCCGAGTGTAAAAAATTGTTTTTGTTGTTGTCAGGAGGTGTGGGAGATTGGTAATCATAGAGGACAGGATTGAGATATACCGAGTAGTCCCGGAAAAAGCCGAGTGTAACAATTTTTTTTTGTTGTGAGGTGTGGGAGATTGGTAATAATAGAGGAGAGGAGATTTGCATTCGTAGGATCTAGGGGCAATTGTTATAAGTGCTGTTTGGAAGGCTAGGGGTTGACCCTGAAAAGGGCCTGTGATGGCAGATTTTTTTGGGGGGTTGGAGATTGATAATCATAGAATTTAGAGGAGAGGAGATTCACAAAATGTAGGACCTGATTTTAATTGAATGTGCCACGTTAGAAGTCCCCTTTCGTAAGATTGGGGTGGCCCTGAAAAGGGCCGTTAAGGTCAATTTGTTTACCCTGTTTTATTCAGGATGGAGTTTACCTGTCTACTCCATCAAACTGGCGGAAAAGTATCGGCCGGGCTGTTGTTGTTGTTCGTCATCCGACGATTCATCTGGCACTGATGGTATGTTGTCCAGGAAGGAGGCCGGTGGAATGCTCGGTAATTCGCCGAATTCCGGCTGGCGTTGTTGTCCCTGGAGCTGTTGTTGTTCTTGTTCCTCGTTGAGGGCATCTCGCAGGGCCGTGATCCAGTCCTCCCCGGTGAACGTGGTGAACGCCCTTGTCACAGTGTAATACAAGGCCGCCCAGGACAGCGGCGTGTAGTTTGTATTGTTCCGCGTCCATCGCTGAATTTCTTCCACCCAAAAGGCTTTCACTCCCCTCGCCAGCTCCTCTCTCTCCCTCTTCTCTTTCGCCGCCCCTTTCGTCGTACTCATTTTGGCTACTCGGCTCATGATCTTCTTCAATACGTGTTGCTGGCTCGAGAAATATGGTTTGAATGCGGCTTTTCCCCACGCGTCCCCTGGGTTTTATACTGAATATAAAGGGGATTTTCATTGGCTGTTAAAACAGCGCGAACCTCTTTCATTGGTTCTGTCTCTGTCATTTCCATTGGTTGATATACGGGACGCTGATTGGCCCAATAAGGCTCGTGTAATACCTCCTGGGTTAACTTTTCAATCCCGTCTTTTTGCACGAAACTGGTATGGCAAATTCCTAGGTTAAATCAATTCGTATCTCTATAACATTACACCCCGAATGATCACGGACTTTGACGAAGGTGGGGCCATGGAAAATAAAAACTATAACGTATACGGGTACGGACTAGCATAGAGAGGCACGAAAAAAATTAAACTATAACGTGTACGGTTACGGACTAGGGGTTAATTTAACATGACACTACCGAGTGATCACGGACTTTCACGAAGGGTGAAGGGAGACGGAAAAATAGAACCAGAACGTGTACGGGTACGGATTAGGATAGAGAGACACGAACAAATAAAAAACTGTAACGTGTACGGTTACGGACTAGGAGTTAATTATACCCATAGGGGCACTTGACATTGTAGTATAAAAATTACCCAACCCTATTTTGCGGGGAGTATAGGTTAGTCCACTAGGCACTGACAGGGTGTAGTATAAACCCCCGCACAGCGATATATATATATACAGACCTCCCTAGCCGGTGTTTTGTCATTCACCACCATGGGAGCGCACGGAGCAGATGGTGAGCTTGCGTTGTTCCAACTGACCGCCAACGTCACCCTGGTCGTCTATGACCATCACCTGCAGCTCATCGAAGAACAATTTTTAACCCTAGCAGGGTGGACTCTATTGACACGGTTGTTACAGGGAAAAGAGCCCGAAGTCGATTTCATGCACGTGGGAGTGGGTGTCTACCTACGAAGTGGTAGAGATGATTCTTTTTTTCTCCGGTTAGAACAGCGTGGTGGTCCCGATATCAAACTCCGTCCTGCATTATGGCAGGCGCAGAAAGCTATTATCCCCGACGTCCACGACTTACTGCACCCCGACGCGAACTCTGTGGCTACCCGAACTCTTACACCTGGCTGCACCCTATTGTTGTACCCCAAACGAGTGGACCTCATCGATAGCGGACGTAGCTGTTGGTGTACGCCTGAACCCAAAGCGCGCGTCTCTTTGCCACCGGAAGGCTGGACTACCTTGAAACGGGTGTTGTTGGGTGACCTCGACGGTGATAGCATTCACCTGTGTGACGACGTCTACATTTTCCGCGGCGCCTTTTTTGCTCGACTCCTCTGTCTGAACGATGGTGGTTTTACCCTGGACCCTGATCTATGGACGGCCTTGGAAAAAGTAGTCCCCATTGTCAATGAAGTACTATATTTATAGGGTACACACAGGCTAGAGTGTCAGTGTCCACTCATGAAGCGAACACACAACAGCGCAACCCGGTGGGGCACCCAGAGGGGCACCCGCAAGGCCACCCGGCAGGAATCCACGTGGAGTAAGACTGTGAACAAGGTGTTAACAGATTTGTATTACAACCCAACCAGTCCAGCCGCTTATAGCGCTGTGGGAGCGCTCGCTCGAGCTGCGCATTCCCAAGGCATCAGTCGAACTGAAGTTCGAGAATGGTTAAAAACCCAAGACACTTATAGCTTACATCGAGCAGCCCGACGACATTTTCGCCGTAACCGAGTCATCGTAGGAGGCGTAGACGCACAATGGCAGGCCGATTTGGTCGATATGAGTCGATTTGCTGCCCACAATGATGGACATCGGTACATGTTGACCTGTATCGATATTTTATCCAAGGTCGCGTGGGTGCTACCCATCCGGACCAAAACAGGAGAGAATCTGGTACGAGCGTTCCAGCAGATTTTCAAGACGGGACGCAACCCCCTCTATTTGCAAACGGATGAAGGCACAGAATTTCTCAACCGCCACTTTCAAGCCTTTCTTAAGATACAGAAGGTGTTTTTCTTCCATACGTACAACGAGACCAAAGCCTCTGTGGTGGAACGATTCAATCGGATCTTCAAAGGACGGATGTACAAGTATTTTACCGCCAAAAACACCCTACGGTACATCGATGTGCTACCTCAACTGGTCCAAGGGTACAATCGAGCCTATCATCGCAGTATCCAGCGGGCTCCCCTCGATGTGACGGAACGCAACGAACATCAAGTGCGCCGTACGCTGTACTCGATAGAACCAAGTCCACTCACGTCACCCCGTTACAAACGCGAGGATGTGGTACGGATCAGTAAAGTCGAAGGGCAATTTGAGAAAAGTTACTTGCCCAACTGGAGTGACGAGCACTTTTTCATCGTTCGCCATAGCCCTCGACACCCACACGTCTATCAACTGGAAGATCTACAAGGAGAAACACTGCAAGGCACGTTTTACGAGGCAGAATTACAACCGGTGGTAAAAACACGGAAAGACTACTACACGGTGGAAAAGATTTTGAAAACGGAACGTCGACGTGGCATCCCCTATCATTTCGTCAAATGGCAAGGTTGGCCCAGTTCGTTTAATTCCTGGGTCTCAGCCCGTGACATGAAACGGCTATAAATTCTACCTCACATCGCCTACAGCCTTCAGTCTAGGGTTGTACCATGGATAGTGCACATCTGCCCTTACTGCTGCGGACTCGAAAAGGACAAGTCGGTACCGTCGTGTGTCTACTAGTGCTTCTGGGTACCTTATTTGGAGGAGTCTTCTTCGATTTGGCGTACCTGATATCCTGTTTCAACCTACCCTCCACTCGTCCAATACCGGCCCCCCAACGTCAAGTGCAATCACCCAACACCACCACCACCACCACCATCTCTCCTACTACGCTGCGGAACATTACCAGGGTACCACCAGGTTCTACAACCCATCCCACTACGCGGTCTAGTCCTCCTACTCTACGGAACTTCACCCGGGGTTCCCCCGTGTACCTGCCTAGTCCTACCCTCAGGAGCGCCCCACCCGCATCATCTTCCACCGTCACAGCACCCAGGGCAAAACCACGGCAACATAGGACTCCCACCACCACCACCACCACCACCACTACGCTAACACCTAGAGTGGGTATAGTACCACGTTTACCACGGCAACGGTACCCGCACGACTACGACCCCCGGTGGGATCCACGACAACGGTGGTGGGCCTCTGAACGCTTGGTGCAAATCACCAAATAAACCTATGGATCCTCGGTGGCAGCATCCCTTCACGTGTCTCATCGCTGGACCGACCGGGTCGGGAAAAACACACTTCGTTCAACGGCTCATCCAACAGGGGTCAGCCCTCATTTCACCACCCGTGGCTCGCATCCTCTGGTGTTATGGAGCTTGGCAGCCTGCGTACGAGGAACTGGCACGCATCCCTGGACTCACCTTGGTGGAAGGATTACCCCCAGAGGATACCCCAGAAGATACGTTGGTAGTGGTAGACGATCTGATGACCGAAACGGACAGTCGGGTGACGCGTCTCTTAACGAAAGGGAGCCATCATCTTCGGTTGAGCATCATCTACATCGTCCAGAATCTCTTCAGTAAGAACAAAGAGCACAGGAACATCAGTTTGAATGCTCAGTATGTGGTCTTGTTCAAAAACCCCAGAGACGCGTCACAAATTATGCACCTGGCGAAACATATGTACCCTAAAAACACGGCCTTTGTGCGGGAAGCCTTTGAAGATGCCACCCAAGGGGCCCACGGGTATCTACTCATCGACTTGAAACAAGGGACACCCTCGGCACTTCGATTGCGCACCCACATTTTCCCCGGAGAGTTCCAGACGGTGTACACACCCAAATATAAGAAGAAGACACAACCCCTCTAGCATTCACTTCCTCATTATGTCTGCACGGATACGGAAGCGCGCGCCGGTCCTCCGCGTATTACGCAGCGCGCCACCGGAGGTGGGCCGGGCCCTGGTGCGCGGCGCGGGCGCGGGATTGGTACGGTGTTTGTGTGAAGTCGCTCATAATGTGTTAAAAGGGAATGTTCCTCTCAGTCCCCTGCAGAAAGGAAAATTGCAACTGCACAAGACGGGTCTCCGAACGCTGGTGAAGAAGACGGGAAGTTTAAAGAAAAAGAAACAGGTGTTACAGCGAGGTGGATTTCTCGGGGCACTCCTCGCACCCTTAGCCGCTTCCGTACTGGGACCGTTAGTAGGATCCATCTTGGGTGGAGCACGCTAACGTCATGGAGCATACGAAAAAATGATGCTGGTGGAACCTCGACTGTTACAGAGTTTGCAATCACCCTATCCCGTGCCTGCCACGGTGCAACAACTCCAGTCTCTCGACGAAGAGATGAATAGTATACTCCAACGTCGACTACCCGATCACGAGAAAATTCAACTCTACCATCAGACGCTGAACCGGTACAAGACGTTTATGGATCAATATAGGGGTAGTACACCACCAGCACCACTACCAGCAGCGCCAGCACCCACACCGCCATCATCACCTCAGCTGGAAGATGAAGTGTTGGCCAGTGTCCCTAAGGCATTCAAGTCCAAGGCTCGTTTATTGTTGGACCGGGTGAAACAGAATCCCGATATGGGTTGGAGCGATCAGGGGAAACTGCTTATTCGAAACCGAGTGGTGCCGGGGTCTCATATCACCGATTTGATCAACGATACGGTGCACTCTCGCAAACTCTCTAATCCATCGGGCTGGGAAGCCTTTGCTCGGGGGTTGAAAGACACACACGTCCCTCAAGAATTGGTGGGGAATCCTAACCGTTGGCAGTGGATGCAGCGGATCCAGCAATCGCCGAGTAGACCACCACCACCACCACCACCCTCTTCTTGGGAACCGGAGTCACCCCCCAAAACACCACAACGACGAGCACCTACTTCGTCACCCCTTTTACCACGTCACCCCCTGAAACTACGATCACGACGCCGAGGTCAGCCGCCCAAGGCCTGGGAGCCGTATTAAAACCAGGTGCAGAAGCAAGAAAGCTCAGTCGTCACGTGTTACCGTCCTCACGTTGCCCAGTAACAGTTCGCTCGATGTGTTTCCTGACAACACCTTGGCCAAGTACCTGACCCAATTACCGCAACCGTTGCATTTACCTGGAAGGTGGGAATGTGGACTGGTGGATATTCAATACCCTTACTCGTGGTACAACGTGCGAGGCAAGGAAGTATGGTACGATGTGACCTACGAAGGCAAAGTAAACCGACTGATTCTACCCGAAGGCCAATACGATACCCCCAAGGCGTTCATAGAGGGTCTGACCACATTGTTGAATTATAAGTCTCTACGGGTGGTGACGAATAGTTCAAGACCCGTCAAATCCTATCCCTTCAAGAATCATGTGATCTTCGATTACAACGCACACAATGACAAGGCCTGTATCCTGCTCAGCCCCAACGTGGGTGTGGAACTCAGTCCTAGGCTACAGCAAATGTTAGGTCTCCCTTATGACATCTACGCGGGTCCCACCACCGACACAGGCGACGTTGTGATGGATATGAAAGTGGGTATGTACGGGCTCTACGTCTACTCGGACGCGGTGGACAGCCATATTGTGGGCGATGTGAACACACCTCTGTTACGGGTGGTGCCCATTAGAAAGTGGCGATCAAGTCACCCAGAGTTTCAACCACATACTCTACCTGCCCGTACGACACACCGATATCAACACGATCACGGTGGATATAAGAGATGACACGGGACGCCCGGTCGCATTCGAACGAGCGAAAGTGGTGCTGACACTTCATTTCCGACAAGCACGTTCTCCTCACTTCGTATAATGTACGTGCCTTACCAGTGCCATACGGCCAGCTATGCCGACTACTACAAGAAACAAACGGGAGGTAGCTTTGCATCTTTAGCGGTGCACGCATGCAACGAGGTCACGGGTTGGGTAACATACTGGGCAGCATCGTGAAAACGTTCTTACCCTTGGTGACACGGGGAGTAAAAGCGGTGGGTAAACAAGCGGTACGCAGTGGACTGCGCGTGGCCGGTGATGTCTTGGGAGGAACGGCACCCCGACAAGCCTTGAAACGACGGGCAATATCAAATCCGTACCGTTGGACAATATTCTTAATCCATATGATATTCGTTGTAGAATCGTCATATAGAAAATGATATATCTCATTCACGCTTTGATTGTGACAGTTCATATGAGCATCATGCGGACCTTGAAGTACATGTATTCATACGGCTCCTAGACCCGGGTTAAGCGGAATTAAACACAAGTTACGAAACGTAACGTCATAGATCCTGCACGCTGCGCTTGTATTTTGTTATCAGCATGTGATATGTATCGCAAAATTTGAGAAACTTTGAGTGCAGGCGCTTGGTGGTATAACCCTGTTTTATAAGTTTCTGCAATAAGGTTTTGTGGCGTTGATTAAAATCGTAGCATTTAACACAGGATCTAGCAAATGCTACTAGGCGAGATATGTATACGCCATATGCAGGTCTCACTGGAATATTACTGGCCAGAAAGGAATAATTTACGATGTCGAAATTGTAATCATCTATTTTGTCATAAAGTCGACGAGAGAGAAGGCCCGCTTCATTTTTGTAGAAATATAGGTCTAAATATGATGTTTCTTGGCTTATAAATACAGGTTTTTCGGCGGAGTGATATACGCTCGTTTTAGCTCGACACTCTTCCGTTCTGTGACACACATGATGGTGAAATCCGAAATGCGTTGAATTACGTGACCAATGACGCTACTTTATGTAGATGATTGACAACAGTAGAGGTAAAACACTGGTCCTGGCTCAGGAGCAATCTGTTGAAATAGCTATACACGTCATCCGATTATTTATACCTTATGACATCATGTCACATTCTCCCCCGAACCTATATATAAGCGCCCTTGTCTACCATCATCCACTGAACTCTCCATCTCGAGCAATCTGTTGAAATAGCTATGCTCATCATCCAGGTTATTTATACCTTATAACATCATTACCACTTGTCCAACAACTTTACATCTGGTGAGTGGTTCCCTAGCGTTGAATGGTTGAACACGCGTTGTATGGTACTATAGCCAATGGTAGCCCGTCTACGAAACTACAAGGTTAGCCCACACGACGCCATCGTTTTTTATTTCACTATGAACACTACGGAGTCCACACTGACATACGTAAACTTTGAACCCCACAATGACGATATTCTAGCCGAAGCGTTACATCGACCCAACGTTCAACTCGACGCTATTATCGATACACCCCAAAGTGGGACCAATGAGGCCTCTCAGTACCAACGCATGCGTTTTCATCTTATCACGCTCTTAGATGACATCCAATTGTTGACCCGGATATGTCTTCTACTGCATAAGAAACAGATAGGATCCGAAGACGATACCAACAAAACCACCTGTGCCCAGAACCTGCTGACCTTGCGAGGAATCTGAAAACGTCCGTTCTCTGAGAATCGACCTAAAACGGGAGGGGTCCTAGAGACGAAACTTCTCCTGTTGGATAGACCTGCCATACCCCGTGAAACACCTCTTTACGACATTCGATGTTATCATACCTATATTATAACTCTTTGACAGGAATTTTTGCACTCCTTTAGAAACCGTCCAACCCATCACTACTATAGCTTTATCATGTCGACAGAAAACAATCTAGACGATGCAGATATGTGGATTAAAATTTATCAATACCAGAGTAGAGCATACTTAGAGCAGGAAGTTTGTGAGATCGGGGGCGGAGAGTGCATTCTCTTCCAAACTCTCTTAATATTTCGCAAGGCAACAGTACGGTGAACTCGGCTAACAAATCACGTACAAGAGAAATGACAGTTGAACTAATTTCACCGGCACAGCAAGTTGTGGAGCAGGCAAAAGCAGAACTCCATAGACAGCTTCAGAAAGAAACCGTGCAAGTGCCAGTAAAGGGAAAGCTGAAAAATACTCTCTCGAAGACATCTAGAAAATGTGTCACGAGAAAAGGAATATTTTTTTAATAGCGATATTTAATGTTGAGCACTCGGTGACGCTCATTAATAGAATGATAATGACTTTTCATCGATGAGATGGCTGAGGAGGAGGAGGAGGACATTGTATAGTATAAAATATACAGAGAAATGATATCAGAATTAATCTACGTTTTGGCAGAGAAGCGTCAACATGTCAAACAAGTGCACGGTGTGTCAGAAAACATTCTCGCGTCCAGATAACCTGATCAGACATCGACTTATACACCAATTGGAGACTCAACCAATAATAGCGGAACACTCGATCTATGGCTCACTCAAGAGCATCAGAACATCCATTTACTATGATCGTTAGCGGCCCAACTGGTTGTGGGAAGACATCATGGGTAATGAAATTTTTGGAGCGTGCTAATATCGATCCCTCTCCAACACGCATAGTATGGTGTTACAGTCAATGGCAGTCAGCCTATAGATCTACAAGTCTGGAAAATGTAAACTTTCTTCCCGGCATACCTCATGACATAGGCGAAAAGTATTACTTCGACACCGACCAAACCAACGCTATTGTTCTGGACGATTTGATGGGTGAGGTAAAGCGCAAAGAAAAAAAATGTCGACCTATTCACCAAAGGTTCGCATCACAGAAATTTATCCATAATTTATCTGACTCAGAATCTCTTCCCCCAAGGCAAGGCATCTCGAGATATCACGCTAAACCGTCAGTATTTCGTTCTATTCAATAATCCTATTGATAGACAGCAAATTCGAACGTTCGGGAGACGGATCTTTCCTCGGGATATGACACATTTCATGGCAAAATTTCACGAAGCCACATCTCGTCCGTACGGATATCGGTTCCTCGATTTAAAACCCCATACAGCGGAAAATGACAGACTGTCTACCAATGTAATACCAGGCGACGAGGAGCTTGTAAAGGAAGAGGGGCAACAACAACTGCTGCCTCGCCCACCCTCAATTCATAGTCCATCAACACAAATTCAACGCATACCCGTTCCTCTGTCAAACGTGATACCATATCACGATCCGCCATGTTCCGCTAAGAGGAATGATCAAGTGGGAGAGGGATTATATACGAAGACAGGTGCACCATGGTTCATACAGGATGAAGATGATGAGTTCCAGCAGGGGCAGATGATCCATAGGAGCGGGAATGGAATGGAGCTTCGAAAGAGGAAACACCCTTCAGATGACGAGTGTTGTGACTATGACGAAATCATCCATCCTGGGAAAATAGTTCAACCTACCCATTTGCGGAAACGGGTCAAATATAACGTGTGGAAAGAGATGTTCGGTAAACCTATCGCAAGAGATTACAGGGGTGATATTGACGAGAGAAAACAGAATTATACAAGCCAAGGTTATGACGAGGACGAGTCTGGTGAAAATGTTACGCAGGATTATATTCCATCGATGATGACGACCTTCCGTCAAACATATTACAAACTGCTCGTGAACATACAAAAGCTACAAACTGATTATATTCATAACGAGATTTTGAAAACAACGAGCTGTCTACAAACGTTTTACGATATAGATTACGAGGAAGCACTGAGACAGACGATTAAGATGCGGAAATTCTTATTCGATAAGTTGATTGATAGCGTTAGTAATAATAACGACTATGAGGAAAGTAATGACAGCGAAGATTCCGAAAACATCGATTCCGAATAAAGACCTCAGTAGAAATTTTAGTAGATAAACATTGGATGGAAGGCTAGATGTTGAAATGATAGCCACAACAAAGGCGATGTATTTTATTTCATATAAGCTGATTCTCTCATTATTTGTAAAGCAGTGCTATGGTGAATAGAGCGATTATTTTGTAATCTTTGTATTGGTTTGTCTCTATTTTATACTACTCATACAATTCCTCTTTCACTTCCTCCTCCTCCACCTCCTCCTCACTCAAAAAGATTGACCTATGACCCCTATGACTGACTGCGCAGGATGACGTCAGAGTGATGAGGGGGAATGGGATTTCCAGAGGGTTAAGAATAGCATTGATTTCACGAATGGAGTAGCTCAAGTGATGTCATCAAAACACTAGAGGTATGGGAGTTCGACTAATGAATACCTTCATCATACCACTGACAGCATCATTGCTTCATCAAGAGAAAGGTTATTTCTGAGTGAGTAATTATCGACGAGAAGCTACCTATGAAAAATGCCGTATAGAGGTACTGAACAAAAATTGCATTGAATAGAGCCAATTCTGTCAACTACGCCAAATACGTTCCCTGGGCGTCTAGGAGTCTATTTCTTTCTATCGGACTAAATACCGCCAGCATGTTAAAATGTTGAGAACAGACTAGCAAACCGAGTTCATTATACCACTACCAGCATCAGGACTATGTCTGGGTCATTTCTTGTTTGCGAGTGTCAAAAATTTTCCCCGACGTCATTCTTGACCTTTATATCCATGTCATTATGTAAGGACAGGTTTAGCGGGAGAGTATCCGGCTTATTCCCATACAATTGATTGATTGATATAAAAGACCACTCACACTTTATCTTATATTAGCTTCATCCCATTTTTATTGTTTCTACAGTACACAGGAGGATAAGGAGGAAAACACCTATTTGTGGAATGACCTATTTGTAAACCAAGACGACAGTCAAAGTACGGAGGATAAACAGGGGCAAGGTTGAAACTAATGCTGCAGGAGCTCTAGATCTTACAGAACTGTTTGGTGAAGGTATAAGCTCAAATGACCAGGTCGTTGATGGAGTAAATAACCTGTAGCCTACGCTTCAGTATTACCTGGAAATGAGACGAAAATAACCTATATAATAGCGAGCCGGGCTACCTATCTCTTGACTAAGCAGTGCACGGCGTTGGATTAACGGCAGAATAAGTGATTGGGGACAATGTTTGAGGTCGTATTACGACAAGCTATTGTTCTCGTGCAGTTATAGGGATATCAATTTGTGCGTCAATTGTTTTCCATGCAACGATGGTGTGTGTATGTGAATTCTGAAACGGTTTTATCGTTTCATTTCATAGTGTTTTACTGCAAGATATGCGTAAAGGAATGCCGATCCAGGTCGCCATTGTACGGATATACGGGGAAAATAAGGGGAAGGCGCTATAAATAAACAGTGGGTTAGGTATAAACAGACTGAGCCCAGCCAGTGTGCATTTTACAGAACGTATCGGTCAAACGGCTAGGTCGTTGCGGAGGCAAATAACCTGTAGCCCACGCACCAGTATGACTTGGAATAAGAAAAAAATACCCTGTATAACAGCGAGCCGGCCTACCTAACTCATGATTAAACAGTGCACAGTGTTGGATTAACGGTAGAATAAGTGATTTTGAAATATTGATATCAAGTTGTGTCGTGAGTTGTTCAAATAGTGGCAGAATATTCATAAAGTGAAAGGAAAATGTTCCTTTCGTCTCATGGTAATAAAAGAATGGGGCGTTTCACGACCTGTGATAGGGGTATCAATTTGTGCGCCGATTATTTTCCATGCAATGATGGTGTGTGTATGTGAATTCTGAAACGGTTTTATCGTTTCATTTCATAGTGTTTTAGTGCAATGTACATGGAAAGGAATACCGCTATAAGAAGCAGACTAAAAGAAATCGCCAAACGTAAGTAACAGCTAAACTACCATTTTTTTTCACATGTGTAGTGTATGTGGGCCTTAGTGCAGAGCACGTTATAGGATAACACCGACACAGGTCGTGGTACCGGCACTATATTTAACATCTGCAAAGTTATTAATGACCGCCCCCGTTGACGCATGAGAACTATACAGCTGTTTTCTATTTTGAACGTTGGCTTTAGTGGTAGGAAAGTGATGGTTAGTAATAAGTTATGTATACATTCTTGGTTAATGTTAAAAATCGCTATAACCCCACAACAAAACCCGAAAAGAAAAGAAAAAAAAATTATAAACAGAAATAAAGCATATATTCATTAAGAACAAAAATTGTTTGTCACCCACGTTAGTTGTTCATTAGTTTATGATGGACGTATGCGTCGATTATATTCGACACCTCGTTGAAGGTTGTACGAAGAAATGTACGCATCGGGGAAATGTTCCATGTGTAGAGATACTAAGGATGATGGGTTAGAACCGTTGGGAAAGACAAAATATCGTCGTTGATACGATATAATCGCATTAAAATATACCTTATCAGGGTAGCGTAAAGATGTGATGTATACAATACAACATCTCAGAGGTATATCTAATAGTGTGTTAGACAGATACTCCGTTGGGTTGAAACACAGGATTGTTGTATTTGTAGCCATGAGATATTGCAAATCTTTAGGACGATTCATTTTCATTGGGGAGAGATATTTTATGTGAAATAGAATTCACTCACCACAGATTTTCCAATGATCAACGAGTAAACATCGATAGAGAGACGTAGGCATGTGCATCTATGTGACTAGGTTGTGGAGATTCACGCTCATCTTCAACAGATTTACCTATATGGTAGAGATGTGACTTCCGCTTTTCCCACGCTTTGATAGTGACTTTCGTACCCTTCAACAGTTGGCAATTATCGGCTATTGCAATATAAAGAAGATCACCTTCAACAGAAATGTTAATTTTAACTCTATGGGCAAGAGGAATATTGATTAGGTATGATGTCTAACTTTGAAGTCTAAGTCGTGAGATGGAGAGTTCAGTGGATGATGGTAGACATAGGCGCTTCTATATAGGTTCGGGGGAGAATGTGACATGATGTCATAAGTTATAAATAATCGGATGACGTGTATAGCGATTTCAACAGATTGCTCCTGAGTCAGGAACAGTGTTTTACCTCTACTGATAACAGACGATTTCAAACCATTATATTGCATGAAATTATTTGCTTCTTATAAAAAATCTTCATGCCCAGTGTCCTGATTATATGGAAGCCCCTGGTTTAAGGATTATTACATGAGAACCGTGTATTATTTATGCCAGATCACCTCGATAGCTGTAGTTGTGCCGCCATCATTGTTGACAGTGACACACGTTGACCCTGACAGTTCCTTGTCCGTTGAGGAAGAAACAACTAAGGATGGCATGCAGAAACAAATTATTACACGTGCAAATTCTGCTATGTAGAGACAAATGGTTACACGTGCTAATTCTGCTATGCTAGTTATTCATGCGCACTTAAATACTTCAAATGATACTTATTATGCAGAATAAGCCTTCTGCACATTCCCCATTTAAACTTCCTCGCCCATCGTATTTAAGAAATAATGTTTTCATAGGCGTGCTCATTGGTTATTTTACGCACGGTTAATGTGGGAAAGTTTATCTTTTAGGGCAAAGGCGAAACCCGCGCCCCAAAACTTATAAACAATCCCACACTATCTATTATGTTCTATTGCACTACCCAAATTGATTATAAACAAAGATTATAGTGACAAGTTACATATTTTAAAGTTTGATAACCTTTCTCCCCTTTCTTGAAAAAAACTCGAGTTTATGTGGTCTCTCAAATGGGGAGTGATACTGTCAGCTGTGTGGAAATTACATGGATATATGTCTATTTGTGTCGCTTTGTTAATCACTTTCACGATGGACACAACAGTTAAATTTCAGAAAGAAATTTCATCTTGTAATTTATTTGTTTTATTCGATTCTTACATGTATAAAAGCAGACGTCCCTTTCTTCATCCGACTCGAGAAATGGAATCTCCCAATGAACACCTGCGCTTGACGGGTGTTGATTTCACATAACCGTTCTAAACCGTGTAATAATTGTACGGTTAGCTCGATGTTATTGGCACACGTGTTATAGAATTGAAGATATTTCTTGTTTGATGCACATCGGGTGATTTAGTCCAAACGAAAGGTATGCCATAACGATAAAACTTACGAAATCTTCTGGATTTGTATTTCTATATAGTCGTATAAAGCTTTTAGAGAACAAACTCACGTATGCATCCAGTCTCCCTACCAGCAAGAGCGTCAATATAGGCCTAACACCAAATAGCACACATTTGGACAAAGCATGACCCTTGTATTGGCAGCCTACCCAAAAACTCCCACAACAGACCTTCCCGTGGAATGCGCATGCGTTCGATGAGGTTACGGGTTAAATTCACACAACGGCCCTGATACCCCGTCAGTTGTACTTTACAGCGTAAGACCGATCGACAGAATCCATAACACCTACTATTTGGTCTACACACACAAAATCCCAGTATTTCACGTAAAGTCCATCTTTCCGGAGTTTATTTGCGAGATTACCGATTCCTCCAAGTCCGAATTTCCCATGTACCCGCGATTCCAAGATGCATCATACTATGGAAAGCCATCAGTGTCATAACTTCTGCTTTTCCACACGTGGTAATTCTATTTTCCACACGTGGAAAATACAGCCAATGGTTTGACTGGTAATTACCGTGTGGATATTTTGACCAATTATTTAACCAGGAAATACCAAACGTGGAAATTATTTACCACGTGTGGAAAACATCCACCTATGATAGAACTGGAAATACCACGTGTGGAAATTATTTACCACGCGAGGTATTTATCATCTAATCATTAAACTCGGAAATACGACGCGTGATAAATAATTTCTACACGTGGTATTTCGCTGGTTTTTCTACACGTGGTAATTCTCTTTTCCACGCGTGGTAATGCCGTTTTTGATTTCTATCAATTAAAACTATCGTTACAGAAAGCAGATTCACGCAATTTATGTTCTCAAAGAGCACCATGATTCCGTGACTATAATCACACATTTATACATCCGCAATACCGTACACATGCTCAGATATTACAAAGCATGGTTGGTAAGCCTGCAAAGTCGCCGAAAACTGTCATTTGCCGCCATTTTGGAGGGACCTTTGTGAAGCTCTCATTCATTGACTGGGTAAAATAAAATTCGGACGCGTGGATAATTGGTAATACCACGTGTGAAAATTATTTACCACGCGTCGTATTTCCGAATTCAATGATTGGATGATAAATACCACGCGTGGTAAATAATTTCCACACGTGGTATTCCTAGTTCTACCATTGGTGGATATCTTCCACACGTGGTAAATAATTTCCACGTGTGGTACTTTCAGGTTGAATAATTGGTCGAAATATCCACTCGTGGTAATTACCAGTCAAACCATTGGCTGTATTTCCCACGTGTGGAAAATAGAATTACCACACGTGGAAAATAGAAATACCACGTGTGCAAAAGCAGAAGTTATGACACTGAGGGCTTTCCATATCTCCCTGACGTATGCACGGCTCATGAGCGGTGACCAGCAAGTGACGTCACAAGAACTGCTCACTGCGCAGGGTCGCTGATTCAGAAGTTCGTATTTTTAACGTTATTCTAGAAAAACGACTTTTTTTTTATCCAGGACGTGCTAAACATCGAACTTCGACATTTTAGTATCTCAGTTTTCAAAGTTTTGATTTGTTTTATGTTAAGCCCGTTTCTACACGGGCAAGTTTTTCTTGAAAAGTTTTCTTTGCCAAGTTTAGATAACCGACGTGTCCGTGTAGATAAGCCACAAGTTTTCCTTGTCTTGAGGCCAGCGTTGTCATGAACGACCACACTCCACCTTGCGAGTAAATGGAGAAACTTGGCGAGTAAATGGAGAAACATGTTTGCTTTCAATTGGAAGAGGCACACGCATAAAAAAGTGAAAAAAATTCTCGTTCGCTATTTACATGGTGAAATTTCTTGTTGACTTGTCAAGAAAAAGTTCAGTTTTTGAACAAGTGGGAATTGACGAGGAAAAGTTGTCACATTATTTCTTTCAACAGGAGCACCTTTGCCTTGTCATGGGAAAATTGTCAATGGAACCTTGCCCGTATAGAACCATCCTCGCTAAAACCAGGGGTATCTCTATCCTGGATAAATACCTCAGGTACGCTTGGGCAATGTATCGTATTCAACGTAAAGCAACATCCTGGATATATTGACCATTCAGTTCACTGGTTTACGGCGTCCAAGACAAGAGATTCGAAAGCACCATAGCTTGTGGGCTATACCCGCTGGCAGATAAACACGCACATTTTCAACAAACATGAACATTAATAAATAAACCTAGTTTAAAACAACATCTATTTGAAGAAAAAATAAACCCATTCATCTACCATCAAACATCCAACAAACCAGTCAATTGTAGGGAACACTGAAACTTTAAAGGCGGTCTGCGACGTCATTGTAAGTAGTAGAAGATGTTTAGCCGGTTCTGGCCCAACGTTATATGTAATAATCCCGCTCCGCACTTTTTTGTTACTTAATATGTATTGCTCCCTGTTTTTTAACATAATATGTTTTGTTACTTATAAGTATTGCTCCCCGTTTTCATATGTGGTATCACCTCAGTTCTATTTTTAGATCAGGACATCATTGGGAAAACCCTTAGGGTCGGGAGGGTGACCTTTTGACCTGGATGGGACCTTTGACCCGCGCACACAATCGCGGATAATCCGCGCGCGCGTCCGGATAACACTCGCGCGCTGCGTGGCGGCCCGGTGATACATAGTATCCTCTGTTACCTCTGCTCATTGTTTTGTTATTTAATACTCCTCGTGTTCATATGTAAGTTCTATTTTCTATCACCTCGGTTCTATTTTTAGATCATGACATCATTAGGAAAACCCCTGTTCTATTGTTATTGCCTGCTCTTTTGTTAGTTCTCGACAAGTACAGACGCGTCTAGGCAGCACAATAGACAATAAACAAAGAGTGGTGAGTCATACTATTGTTAATTCCCCTGCTCCTTTGTATGTAGTTCTCGACAAGTTCAAACTTATCTAGGCAGTCTCCTCATAGACGAAGAGCGATGAGTCACGCTATCGATTGTCTTCATAGCTAAAATTTTATCTGCCCACAGTATTGCGAAAACCCGTATTCTTTTGTTATTGCTTGCTTTTTGTCTCTAGTTCTCGACAAACGTGCCCCCGTGGTGAATCATACTATTGTTAATACTCCTGTCCCTTTGTCTTTAATTCTCGACAAGTACAGACGCGTCTAAGCAGAACAATGGACTCCCATGATTCAGTCTGTGATTGCATCAGTGATTTTGTGATTATGTAAATGATTGCATCAGTGATTTTGTGATTGCATCAGTGATTGTATGATTGTGTAAATGATTGCATCAGTGATTTTGTGATTGCATCAGTGATTGTATGATTATGTAAATGATTACATCAGTGATTTTGTGATTGCATCAGTGATTGTGTGATTATGTAAATGATTGCATCAATGATTTTGTGATTGTATCAGTGATTGTATGATTGTGTAAATGATTGCATCTGTGATTTTGTGATTATGTAAATCATTGCATCAGTGATTGTATGATTATGTAAATGATTGCATCAGTCATTGTAGGATTGTGTAGATGATTGCATCAGTGATTGTAGGATTGTATCAGTGATTTTGTGATTGCATCAGTGAGTTTGTGGCAGATTGAATGAATCCCTCATTACGCGGATTATTGAATGAATGAATGATTCCCTCATTATGCGGATTATTGCATTCAGTGATTGATTGCTGTCAGACTGTAGAGGTGATGATCTATACTTCTAATTTGATTCATGGTTGTACGGACACTTTTTCGATTGAATAAACAGTCTTTATACATAGCATGTCTTAATTTTTTCTTGATGACATACTTGGTAATACCTTTCGCCGTTTTCTTCTCTTCCCCGTTGTAAAGCAAACTATACATTTTCGGTCGAAGCCCGCTCCAAAGTCAATTCAGCGTATGTAATCTTTGATTCTTCCTCCGTTATCTTCGTCGTTCACTCCCATATCGTAAAATTCCGGGGGTATATCCATCATCTGTTCCTCCACGGGGTGCAGCGTCATTGCCAATGCATGGTTTCCCGTTTCCCATAGTGCTTCCTTGAAGGCTTGATACGCCTTAGGTCCACGTCTTGTGAGGTCTATTATCAGTTGTCGGGCTCGATCTGTATTCGTTTTCTCAGCCATGATCCTCTCACACATTTGTTTAGTAAGTATGTTTTTAGTCCTGAGTAAATCGCAAACATGGCCGACATCTTTCATCTCGTTCACTAGGGTCACGAAGTTGCGTCGAAGGGTTTCTCGATGTTGGTCTTGCATGGTGGAATATGATAAGAGGTTTTGAAGGGGCTGGTAATTCCGTTCTCTTATATACACTCCTAATATCACGTGACTAACGTATATTGTGACGTCAGACCTCGAAGGCTTTAGCCAATAATTCCGTGTCAATGCAAGAGCCGTGCTGTGAATGGTGGATATTTTTAGACAATAGAAAAGAGCTACGCTCTGATTGGTGTCTATTTTTAGACAATAGAAGAGCTATCCTCTGATTGGTTCGATTAGTACAGACGCGTCTAAACAGAACAATAAACAAAGAGCCATGAGTCATCAATAGCTAAATTCTATTTGCCCACATATATTATAATTCATGTTGTTTATCGGACAGGTCCCATCCCATAACTAAAGATCTCTCCACAAAGGTCACAGTGTTTCCGCTTTTCGCTTTCTCTACTACTCATTCTGTCTGAATTGTATTACTATAGTCTACCCCCGCACGGTTCAATAGTAGCTCATTTAGAGCGAGGATAGTCCAATCATGCGTACATGATATTGCTTTCTTTCTATTCTACTCACCCATTTTGCCCCCTCTCGTTAAATTCTGTCTGTATTATATTTACTATAAAGTCTGTATAATGGGACCGACCCATGTAATCGTTTACAAGTGACTGAGTGACTAAATATCGAGGGGCATTTTGAAAATATAGAATAATTGTGCATAGTTGGAAGTCCTCTTTCGGAACATCTCTTTAGTCCCTAAAAGGTATGTCTATCATCGTTGTCGGTTGATTTACTGGTTAATGTATTATCCGTACTGGGGTGGTTGCGGTGGCCACTTCGGCTGTTATTCTTGTACACCGGTCTTGTTGGGACCCGCCTTACCTCACCGTGTGGGAAAGGTACATTATTCGGTGACATTATATGGGGAAAACTGATATTGTTGGAATGGCTGTATATTACACTAAATGACTGTATCACATTTAAACATGTTTCGTGTAATTATGATGTCAAAATGAGGTCTTAATGAGACATGAACTTCATGATCATTATCAAAAATCACAGTATTTTCACAGCTTTTACCGTTCCGATTTTGCTTCTTAGACATTATATTTTTTACGAATTACTATTAGTTATTATAATTTTAGTTATACTGAAATAAAATTCATTGTTCAGGCTTTGGAAATATATGAAATATGGCAGTATTTCAAAACGGTAAATTTTTAATTCAATTTTTTATTTTATACATAAATACTTTTCAACCAAACACAAATGGCTAATATATACGGAAAAAATCATACGGCGTGTTACAGCTGTCAATTTTCAGGACGGCGCGCGCGCCCTCAAGAGAGCGCACATGACACCTGGCATTAACAATTAACTCTATGGGGACAATAACATTGTGACCTCAAGCCGATGCATCAAAGCTTTTATCCGGTCAGTGGACATAGGCGAGTCCGGCTGTTTCATTAATATTATGGCGCTAGATATCATATTGACGTTATTCAAATGCTATTCATATGAAAAATCAATCTTTACATTTTGGAGGGAGAAGTGTGCTTGTTTAATCTATGTTTTCTACAAATTACTGTTAATTGATTAGTGGTATTAATATTTTTATTATATGTTAGTAAACTACATGTTTCAAGCTATAGAAATATATGAATTTGCTAATACTTCTAAAGGTTTTCATGGCAGAAAAATACGTTTAGACTCAAAATTAGCTATTTTTATCACATTTAATACATGTTTACGTTGGAAACTATGGCATTCGAATATCTACCAAAAATGACTAACGCCATGTTGTTTATTGAGTCCGATAGAAAATCAATTTACTAAATTATGATATCGCAAAGAAATTTAGTATTAATTAGTATTCATCAAAATACGTATACATAGTGTAACAAATAGAGATACATTGATTTCACTCATTCAGTATCACCGGGAGATGACGAAAGTTCCATGCAGGATCAACCATAGAATGAATTTGATATGCTTTATAACACATCCCATCTCTCCCCACCCACCATTAGGACTATCTGATCCTATCCTTGTATAAAACAACCATATAAATTCAATGTCCATCGTAACAAAACCCTTTGTCTGTAGTTCTCGACAAGTACAGACACGTCTATGCAGCACAATAGACATTAAACAAAGATCCATGAGTCATACTATTGTTAATTGCCCTGCTCCTGGATTATTTCTCGACATGTAGAGACTTGTACGTTTTTCGTGACCAAGCTGACCGACCAACCCATCGGTTGAACGCGTCACCCGTGCACTGATTAATACCATAACATGCCGTACATACTCTTTATGTCTACATGCTGATCGTTGACTTGAGCTCAGTAAACCATTGTACCTAATGTGACGGTGCGTTAAATAATAAAACATGGTGTTTGATATTTCAATTTGTTTTGCTGTGAACATACTAAACATACCCAGGCTGGGGCATTACGATCTTTTTGAAAACTTAAAATTCTGTATTGTATATATCCACCATAGTTTTAAAGCAAAATGATATACATGTATTATCATAGCTAACAGGTGTCCAATATTTTACGTGAATTTCAAACCTGTATGGAGCGGATAAATAGCTTCAATTAAATACCTCACTGACCACGATATAATAGAATTAAATATTCAGTGTCCTTTGTTAATGGACCCTCTCTCTCAGCTTTAGAGGAAGTCTTTTATCTAAATGAATGCTTGAATGTGTTCTTGCGCGCGCCACATGCCACGTATATTATCATTTAACTCTAAGGGGCAATAATAGGATAAACACTCCCTTTTGTAGTTTCTTTGGCTTTCTTTATGACCTATAGGATATTAACCGAGTATAAATGTTAATTGACGTTATTCAAATGTGACATACCCGGTTATTTATGAGTTCTTTGGGTTTAATGGCATTCTTCAGTGCATATATAGTATTCTTGGCCATACAGGCCAGGCCAGGGTACCAAGGTATTCGTAACTCACTCAATTGGACTTTGGTTATCATACAGATATTGATACTAAATTTCAACAAAACGCTATTTTTATATATGAAAATCAATATCATCACTTGAGGGAAATATTGTGATTGTTAGACTTTACCTTTTAACGAAATTCTGATAATTAAGCGGTGATATTATTATATTGCGGGTAAATGATTGTGTAAGTGTTTGTGGTAAACTTTTTTTGTTATTTTGCGATTGCATCCGTCATTTTGTGAATGAATCTCTCATTATGCGGTGGTCGTGTATCTAACCTTCAAGCCCATATATAAAACCCCCCATCCTCATTCATATTTATATGCGCCAATTCTATCATCAGCATTGGAGTAATGCAGTTCACAATGTCCAATCCTGTAGTAGAATTGTGTTAAAATTATTTCAATACAGCCAAATCAGCCAAGGTAGGGTAATAGTTATACTTAAGTTTACAAATCACATTTTAACTCGCTACATGCCACTGAGTGCATTGCTATAAATATATTACTGCTACTTTATTACATTTCTAGACACCGAACAATTAATGCACAAGTGTATTTTAGCCAAACAACGGAATTTCATTTTCGCAAAATGTCAGTATCATTTTGCTATTGACATGTGGAAAAACCATTTTACGCACACATCATTCTATTTTTGACTACCTCCACGGTGGTGTATATTTTCATCCAATCCAATGGATGGTATTCTGAGTAACTCAGTATATACAGTAAAAACTGAGTAACTGAGTATACAGCGGGTAATTTTGAGTATATATTGAGTAACTGAGTATTTACTGAGTAAATGTGAATGCATATTGAGTAACTGAGTATATACTGAGTATATAGTGGGTAACTGCGAGTATATATTGAGTAACTGAGTAAATGCGAATGCATATTGATTAACTCGGTATATACTGAGTAAAAACTGAGTAACTGAGTATACAGCGGATAATTTTGAGTATATATTGAGTAACTGAGTATTTACTGAGTAAATGTGAATGCATATTGAGTAACTGAGTATATACTGAGTATATAGTGGGTAAATGTGAGCATATATTGAGTAACTGAGTAAATGCGAATGCATATTGAGTAACTCAGTATAGGCTAGGGTGATTGTTGTATTGCCGAAGTATTGCCGACTCGTCAGTATAACTCCACATTACTTTGCTATTTTTTCCGGGAGAGTGATCATTGACGCTCCTTGGTAGGGATTATTTGAGTTTGAGGGAGTGATCACTCCCCTTAAAATGTGATATGCGTAAAAAGTTCGCCACAATCACTTACAGCAGTATTCACGTCCACGCCAAAAATTATCAACTGCTCTGTTATTCTCCGGTTGGGTTGTTTAGTGTGTGGTCGAAGGTAATTGTCTGGTGCCAGGTGTAGCCATGTCCGACCTGTGAAACACAGACAAGCAGGACATTAAAATAAAAGTACACTCGGTACAAGAAGGTCGCCAACGGGAATACTTTTGTTTAAAAGGAATGACTTGATCTTTAGCAATCTTCAAAACAACTACAATTTCTCCAAACTATCAATTTACTTGTGGTAAATTGACTTATTCACCTTCATAGTTAACTGTTTCCAAATTCTTTAGAAGGGAATTGTATAACGTTGCCAAGGGTCTCTTCGTAGTAGACTAGTCTGGTAAGAGCCTCGACACATTCCAATTGACCTTCCAGGGATGCGATGTGGAGAAGTGTATTTCCCATATTGTCCATCCGATAGACCTGACCGCCCGCAACCATCAGATGTCGTACGACATCGGACTGGTTTGTGATGACGGCCAGATGCAGGGGCGTTTGCATCAAATGGTTCATTAGGTTCACATATGGGTAATTGGGCGACTTGCTGATCATGTAGAGAGCAAATGGCTTAACAAGCTGTATGATGGCTATATGTAACTGTCTGTAAAAATAAAGTTGTTTTTTCTTCATCTGACGCTCGTTACCATAAAATATATATTAATCACATATACGTGGTACAAATGTTATTTTAGGATATGACCCAGTTTACCCGCGAGTATTTTAAGATAATGCTATAAACTAATACTGCAAGAGTGGTGACTCACTGTTCTTTACGGCCGTTCTTATTATGCCCGCTTTTATATGTATGTGTGGACATGTTTGACCGTCGCACGCGTGCGATGCTCCAATAGTACACGCGCAGCTTAGTGTACCCTATGGATATAGGGTACAGGGTGTACTATAGGAGCATCGCACGCGTGCGACGGTCAAACATGTCCACCAATCAGAGTACTGCTCTCATTTTGCTAAAAACATACGCCAATCAAATTTGAGGTATTTCTACATTCTAAAAATATCCACCAATCAGAGCACGCTTCTTTCGTAACACCCAAACAGTCAGTCGCACAATGAGTCATTCACACCCACACATTCATATAAAAGCGGGCATAATAAGAACGGCCGTAAAGAACAGTGAGTCACCACTCTTGCATTATTAGTTTATAGCATTATGTTAAAATACTCGCGGGTAAACTGGGTCATATCCTAAAATAACATTTGTACCACGTATATGTGGTTAATATATATTTTATGGTAACGAGCATCAGATGAAGAAAAAACAACTTTATTTTTACAGACAGTTACATATAGCCATCATACAGCTTGTTAAGCCATTTGCTCTCTACATGATCAGCAAGTCGCCGAATTACCCATATGTGAACCTAATGAACCATTTGATGCAAACGCCCCTGCATCTGGCCGTCATCACAAACCAGTTCGGTGTCGTACGACATCTGATGGTTGCGGGTGGTCAGGTCTATTGGATGGACAATATGGGAAATACACTCCTCCACATCGCATCCCTGGAAGGTCAATTGGAATGTGTCGAGGCTCTTACCAGACTAGTCTACTACGAAGAGACCCTTGGCAACGTTATACAATTCCCTTCCAAAGAATTTGGAAACAGTTAACTATGAAGGTGAATAAGTCAATTTACCACAAGTAAATTGATAGTTTGGAGATAAAATAATCAATTTGCTACAATAAGAAACAATGTGAAAATATGAAATTGTAGTTGTTTTGAAGATTGCTAAAGATCAAGTCATTCCTTTTAAACAAAAGTATTCCCGTTGAGGAAATGATAACTGTATTGCCGAGGTAATATAATGCAAATATGTACTTTTATTTTAATGTCCTGCTTGTCTGTGTTTCACAGGTCGGACATGGCTACACCTGGCACCAGACAATTACCTTCGACCACACACTAAACAACCCAACCGGAGAATAACAGAGCAGTTGATAATTTTTGGGGTGGACGTGAATACTGCTGTAAGTGATTGTGGCGAACTTTTTACGCATATCACATTTTAAGGGGAGTGATCAATCCCTCAAACTCACATAATCCCTACCAAGGAGCGTCAATGATCACTCTCCCGGAAAAATAGCAAAGTAATGTGGAGTTATACTGACGAGTCGGCAATACTTCGGCAATACAACAATCACCCTAGCCTATACTGAGTTACTCAATATGCATTCGCATTTACTCAGTTACTCAATATATACTCACATTTACCCACTATATACTCAGTATATACTCAGTTACTCAATATGCATTCACATTTACTCAGTAAATACTCAGTTACTCAATATATACTCAAAATTACCCGCTGTATACTCAGTTACTCAGTTTTTACTCAGTATATACTCAGTATATACTGAGTTAATCAATATGCATTCGCATTTACTCAGTTACTCAATATATACTCGCAGTTACCCACTATATACTCAGTATATACTCAGTTACTCAATATGCATTCACATTTACTCAGTAAATACTCAGTTACTCAATATATACTCAAAATTACCCGCTGTATACTCAGTTACTCAGTTTTTACTGTATATACTGAGTTACTCAGAATACCATCCATTGGATTGGATGAAAATATACACCACCGTGGAGGTAGTCAAAAATAGAATGATGTGTGCGTAAAATGGTTTTTTCCACATGTCAATAGCAAAATGATACTGACATTTTGTGAAAATGAAATTCCGTTGTTTGGCTAAAATACACTTGTGCATTTTAATTGTTCGATGTCTAGAAATGTAATAAAGTAGCAGTAATATATTTATAGCAATGCACTCAGTGGCATGTAGCGAGTTAAAATGTGATTTGTAAACTTAAGTATAACTATTACCCTACCTTGGCTGATTTGGCCGTATTGAAATAATTTTAGCACAATTCTACTACAGGATTGGACATTGTGAACTGCATTACTCCAATGCTGATGAGAGAATTGGCGCATATAAATATGAATGAGGATGGGCGGTTTTATATATGGGTGTGAAGGTTAGATTTTACACGACCACCGCATAATGAGAGATTCATTCACAAAATGACGGATGCAATCGTAAAATAACAAAAAAAGTTTACCACAAACACTTACACAATCATTTACCCGCAATATAATAATATCACCGTTTAATTATCAGAATTTCGTTAAAAGGTAAAGTCTAACAATCACAATATTTCCCTCAAGTGATGATATTGATTTTCATATATAAAAATAGCGTTTTGTTGAAATTTAGTATCAATATCTGTATGATAACCAAAGTCCAATTGAGTGAGTTACGAATACCTTGGTACCCTGGCCTGGCCTGTACGGCCAAGAATACTATATATGCACTGAAGAATGCCATTAATCCCAAAGAACTCATAAATAACCGGGCATGTCACATTTGAATAACGTCAATTAACATTTATACTCGGTTAATATCCTATAGGTCATAAAGAAAGCCAAAGAAACCACAAAAGGGCGTGTTTATCCTATTATTGTCCCTTAGAGTTAAATGATAATATACGCGGCATGTGGCGCGCGCAAGAACACATTCAAGCATTCATTTAGATAAAAGAGTTCCTCTAAAGCTGAGAGAGAGGGTCCATTAACAAAGGACAGTGAATATTTTACTCTATTATATCGTGGTCAGTGAGGTACATGTATTTAATTGAAGCTATTTATCCGCTCCATACAGGTTTGAAATTCACGTAAAATATTGGACAGCTGTTAGCTATGATAATACATGTATATCATTTTGCTTTAAAACTATGGTGGATATATACAATACAGAATTTTAAGTTTTCAAAAAGATCGTAATGCCCCAGCCTGGGTATGTTTAGTATGTTCACAGCAAAACAAATTGAAATATCAAACACCATGTTTTATTATTTAACGCACCGTCACATTAGGTACAAGTGTTTACTGAGCTCAAGTCAACGATCAGCATGTAGACATATAGAGTATGTACGGCATGTTATGGTATTAATCAGTGCACGGGTGACGCGTTCAACCCATGGGTTGGTCGGTCAGCTTGGTCACGAAAAACGTACAAGTCTCCACATGTCGAGAAATAATGCAGGAGCAGGGGAATTAACAATAGTATGACTCATGGATCTTTGTTTAATGTCTATTGTGCTGCATAGACGTGTCTGTACTTGTCGAGAACTACAGACAAAGGAACAGGAATTAGCAAGAAATAAGAATAGAATAGGGATTTTCCCAATACTGTCAGTGTGTGGACAAATATAAATTTATCCAAGTTTGCTATGACAACGATGTAGAGCATGACCCATAACTCTGAGTGTATTGTTCTGCAACGGAGCAGGGATGGCACGGTCTTACTATACAGACTTTATAATAAAAATAATACACACTGAATTTGGGGAAGTAGTATACAAAGAAAGCAATATCATGTACGCATAATTGGACTATCCTTGCCCCTAATGAGGTACTATGTGAACCGCGTGGGGTAGACTTTAGTTATATCATCAGTAGTAAAGAAAGCGTATTGATAAAGTTCAGATAAAATGAGTAGTAGAGAAAGCGAAAAACGGAAACCCTGTGACCTTTGTGGGGAGATTTTTAGTTATGGGATGGGGAATGTCCGATAAAACTGAAGACTACATGCATCATAGTATATGTGGGGGTAAACAAATTCCATCCATTTAGCTATGATGATAATGTAGAGCATGACTCACCATTCTTTGCTTATGGAGAGACTATTGTTCTTCCTAAATGCGGGGATAAGTCTGTCAAGAAATAACAAAGAAGCAGGGAAATGGCATGAAATAAGAACAGAATAGGGGTTTTTACAATAATCTAGAGCATGACTCATGGTTCTTAGAAGAGCTGTTCTCTGATTGGGAGATATTTTTAGACAATAGAAGAGCTGCGCTCTGATTGGTGGATATTGTTAGACAATAGAAGAGCTGCGCTCTGATTGGTGGCTAATCATTCACACACACATTGATTCAATGTGTCATTTATACAATCAGTCTCAATTTCTCGCTGATTCAATCACTCATTTAATCAATAATCCGCATAATGAGAGAATCATTCATTCATTCAATGAGGGATTCATTCCATCTTCCACAAAATCACTGATGCAATCATTTACACAATCATACAATCACTGATGCAATCACAAAATCACTGTGACAGTGTATATACGTCGCTGTAGCGAAGAATACAACACGAGAATATTGATAGCGACCACAAAATCACTGATGCAATCACAAAATCACTGAATCAATCATTTACACAATCACAAAATCACTGATGCAATCATTTACAGAATCATACAATCACTGATGCAATCAGTAAATCACTGATGCAATCAGTAAATCACTGATGCAATCACATAATCACTAACAATCACTACATATACTTGCACATTCACAAACTGATTCATGGGAGTCCATTGTTCTGCTTAGACGTTTCTGTACTTGTCGAGAATTAAAGACAAAGGGAGAGGAGTATTAACAATAGTATGACTCACCACTCTTTGTTTATGAGGAGACTAATCTTTTGCATAGGTGCGGGGGCACGTTTGTCAAGACTTAAAGACAAAGGAGCAGGAAATAACAATAGAACAGGGGTTTTCCATATAATGTTAACATCTAAAAATAGACCTGAGGTGATGCTCTATAAATAGAACTTACATATGAAACATATGAGATAAAAAGGATTAATACATATGAAGTAACAAAACGGGGATTATTAGATATTAAAGTATATACTCACATTTACTCAGTTACTCAATGACTCATTTACTCACAGTTACTCAGTAATTATTCAGTTACTCAATATATACTCACATTTACTCAGTATATACTCACATTTACTCAGTTACTCATTGACTCCTTTACTCAATGACTCACTTACTCACAGTTACTCAATATCTACTCACATTTGCTCATTTACTCACATTTACTCAAAATCTACTCACAGTTACTCAATTACTCACAGTTACTCAGTATATACTCACATTTACTCAGTTACTCAATATCTACTCACAGTTACTCAATATCTACTCACAGTTACTCAATATATACTCACAGTTACTCAATTACTCACAGTTACTCAATATGCATTCACATTTACTCATTTACTCAGTTACTCAATATCTACTCAGTTACTCAACATATACTCACATTTACTCAGTTACTTAATACTTGGTCACAGTTACCCACTGTATACTCAGTTACTAAATATGTACTCAGTTACTCAGTATCTACTCAGAGTTACTCAATATCTGCTGACAGTTGCTCATTTACTCACAGTTACTCAATATCTACCCACAGTTACTCAATTACTCACAGTTACTCAGTATATACTCAAATTTACTCAGTTACTCAATGACTCATTTACTCAGTTACCCAGTAATTATTCAGTTACTCAATATATACTCGCAGTTACTCAGTATATACTCACATTTACTCAGTTACTCAATGACTCATTTACTCACAGTTACTCAATATCCACTCACATTTACTCAATATATACTCACAGTTACCCAATTACTCACAGTTAGTCAGTATATACTCACATTTACTCAGTTCACCGCAAATATTACAAGTCACGAGTAACAACGACTTGGATTTGAATTGAGGTTGGTTGTTGATAAATAATTCCGCTAAACCAACCACCCAGGAGTCATTTAAACAGAGACGCGTGTTCAAGGCAACGCGAAATTTATAGGGTGTACTGTCTGGGAAGTATGACAACGAATCTTTGCTACTAAGAATAATGTAGTGCTCCATTTGGACGACTGGGGCTAAAAGATGAATGATGTGCTTTTATAGGGATCAAGGACCAAGCGATGTAAGATTATGCTGGCTTTCTGGAACATTCTGTATGGCGATGTCGATTTTAGGGGTACTGTCCTTGACGAGGGTCCACTGAGTATGTGTTAGGACCAGTCCTTTAATGGAAGCTTTACCGTTGAGGAAATAGCGTAGATCCACCCTCAGCGTCTTGGTATATAAGCAAACAGTACTGATGCAATCATTTACATAATCACAAAATCACTGATGCAATCATTTACACAATCATACAATCACTGATGCAATCACAAAATCACTGATGCAATCATTTACATAATCATACAATCACTGATGCAATCATTTACATAATCATACAATCACAGATGCAATCATTTACACAATCATACAATCACTGATGCAATCACAAAATCACTGATGCAATCATTTACATAATCATATAATCACTGGTGCAATCATTTACATAATCATACAATCACCGATACAATCACTAAATCACTGATGCAATCACATAATCACTAACAATCACTACATACACTTACACATTCACAGACTGAATCATGGGAGTCCATTGTTCCTCTTAGACGCGTCTGTACTTGTCGAGAATTAAAGACAAAGGGACAGGAGTATTAACAATAGTATGATTCACCACGGGGGCACGTTTGTCGAGAACTAGAGACAAAGAAGCAAGCAATAACAAAAGAATACGGGTTTTCGCAATACTGTGGGCAGAACATTTTTTAGCTATGAAGACAATCGATAGCGTGACTCATCGCTCTTCGTCTATGAGGAGACTGCCTAGACAAGTTTGAACTTGTCGAGAATTAAAGACAAAGGAGCAGGCAATAACAATAGTATGACTCACCACTCTTTGTTTGTGGGGAGTCTATTGTGCTGCCTAGACGCGTCTGTACTTGTCGAGAACTAACAAAGGAGCAGGCAATAACAATAGAACAGGGGTTTTCCCAATGATGTCATGATCTAAAAATAGAACTGAGGTGATATATGAACACAAGGAGTATTAAATAACAAAACAATGAGCAGAGGTAACAGGGGATACTATGTATCATCGGGCCGCCACGCAGCGCGCGCGTGTTATCCGGACGCGCGCGCGGATTATCCGCGATTGTGTGCGCGGGTCAAAGGTCACATCCAGGTCAAAAGGTCACCCTTCCGACCCTTAGGGTTTTCCCAATGATGTCATGATCTAATAATAGAACTGAGGAGATACCACATATGAAAATGGGGATTATTACTTCATAAGTAACAAAACATATTATGCAAAAAATTAGGGATTATTACATATTAAGTAACAAAAAAGTGGGGAGCGGGATTATTACATATAACGTTGGGTCAGAACTGTCCATTTACCCTCTACTAAGAAGAGCCGATCTTGAGATGTTTCGATTATGTTCACTGGCCGATACAATCGAAAATACGCTATATCTTGACATACTTTAGTGATTTTGGGTGGTATTATATTTCCTGAAGACGCAGACCGTTGTATATCTCTGGCTATATGATCTAAAGCTTTCAGAGGTAACGCATACAGGACTGTACGTAAGCTATGCACACTATTGGGTGTGTTAGTTAAACCCACTAGGTAATTTAAAGTGATATGATAGTGAATCATCGAACTATTAAACTTACACCAACCATGGCTGCGATGTCTCCGTTGATGGGGTTTAAATAGCTGGATAATATTGGATATATTTGAACGGCGGTTTGTAGCATTGCCGAACCCACTGACATTATCATTTAAACCAAACGGAAACACTGACCCAAGTTCTAGCATCCAGAATAATTCCCGCTCTCGGATTTTTCTCTCAAATCCAAAGGGGGAATCCTCGGTAGATGGATAGGCTACGTCTATGATCTGAATACTAAAGTTATCCCAGCCATGGTCGGGTCCAGAAAAATGCTTACCTATAAGCAATTGCTTTTTCATAACAGATTTTCTCTGACCGTTCACCCTAAGATAGAGTCTTTGGGTGGTCTTTCCAACATACTGTTGACCACACTTCTTACAGGAAATTAAATAAATACAGTTTGTAGTAGGACAACTAAGATCAACATACGAGTTAATTACAGAATATGAGTTACCAGATAACGCGAAACTAAATGAAGCTGAAGTATTAAAGAGTGAGCACGTGAGACATGCACGGTGTCCACACTTAGAAATCTTTAAATTATTACACGTAGAATTCGGTGCTAAACAATCATCAAGCGCAATATTACAAGGTTTGATGTCGTAACCTTGCTTTGCTGTCAGAAATAAATCTGTCATTTGGACTGAAAAAGGTCTTAGTGCCTTTCGAACTGTTAGAGACTCGAACCTGCACTAAGGTTCCTCGGGTCTGTCTTACAATTATTATCTTTTATTACTTTATCCATTATGAGTGCATGCAGGGGTGTGCAGGGGCCCATATCACGTGCTGTGGGGTGAAAACGGTTTGATTTTCTTTGAAACTTATTCGGCGAAGAGACAAGGCCTGGTTCTACGGCGTGGAGAATAAAAGCGTCTTTATATAATATTTTTGTGTGGTGGTACTGGATTAAGAAATGGACCATTTTCAAGAGATTTCTCATATCTGCATCTGTGATGTGGGTCTATAGAAGAGATCAGAGCACGTGTTGTGGGGTGAAAATGGTTTGCTTTTCTTTTAACCTTATTCGGCGAAGAGACAAGACTTGGTTCTAAGTCGCGGAAAAAAGCGTCTCCATATCATATGTGGTGGAGGTGAATTAAGAAATCGACAATTTTTAAGAGATAGCTCATATTTGCATCTGTGATGTGGGTGTATAGTAGAGACCATATCACGTGCTTTAGGGTGAAAATGATATGCTTTTCTTTGAAACTTATTCGGGGAAGAGAAAAGACTTGGTTCTACGGCGTGTGAAAAAAGCGTCTCCATATGATATTTTTTGTAGTGGAAATGGATTAATAAATCAACCTTTTATCAAGAGATAGCTCATATTTGCATCTGTGATGTGGGTGTATATAAGAGACCATATCACATGCTGTAGGGTGAAACTGGTTTGCTTTCCTTTGACACTTGTTCGGGAAAGAGACAAGACTTGGTTCTACGGCGTGGAGAAAAACCTCTCCATATAATATTTTTATGTAGTGGAAATGGATTAAGAAATCGACATTTTTCAAGAGATTGCTCATATTTGCATCTGTGCTGTGGGTGCATAGTAGAAACCTTCTCACGTGCTGTGGGGCGAATACGGTTTGCTTTGTGAAACTTATCCGGTAAAGAGACAAGTCTTGGTTCTACGGCTTGGAGAAAAAAGCGTATCCATATGATATTTTTGTGGTGAAAATGAATTAAGAAATCGACCATTTTTCAAGAGATAGCTCATATTTGCATCTGTGATGTGGGTGTAGAGACCATATCACGTGCTGTGGGGTGAAAATGGTTTGCATTTCTTTGAAACTTATTCGGGAGAGAAACACGACCTGGTTCGACGGCGTGGAGAAAAAGAAAGCGTCTCCATATCATATATTTATATGGTGGAAATGGATTAAGAAATCGGCTATTTTTCAAGAGATAGCTCATATTTGCATCTGTGATGTGAGTGTAGAGACCATATCACGTGCTGTGCGGTGAAAATGGTTTACTTTTCTTTGAAACTTATTCGGGGAAGAGACAAATCTTGCTTCTACGGCGTGGACAAAAAAGCGTCTCTATCTGATTTTTTTTTGTGGAAAAGGATTAATAAATCGACCATTTTTCAAGAGATATAGCTCATATTTGCATCTGTGAGGTGGGTGTATGGTAGAGACCATATCACGTGCTGTGGGTTGAAACTGGTTTGCTTTCCTTTGAAACTTATTCCGGGAAGAGACGAGGCTTTGTTCTACGGCGTGGAGAAAAAAAGCGTCTCCATATCGTATTTTTATGTAGTGGAAATGGATTAAGAAATCGATCATTCTTCAGGAGATAGCTCATATTTGCATCTGTGATGTGGGTGTATAGAAGACCAGACCACGTGCTGTGGGGTTAAAATGGTTTGCTTTTTTTTAAAACTTATCCGGCAAGAGGCAAGACTTGGTTCTACGGCGAGGAGAAAAAAGCGTCTCGATATCATATTTATATGTGGTGAAAATGGATTAAGAAATCGACCATTTTTCAAGAGATAGCTCATATTTGTATCTGCGAGGTGGGTGTATGGAAGAGAGCAGATCACGTGCAGTGTGGAGAATATAGTTCGCTTTTGACACTTATTCGAGGAAGAGACAAGATATGGTTCTGCCGTGTGGAGAAAAAAAAATATCTCCATATATATTTTTATGTGGTGGAAATGGATTAAGAAATCGACCATCTTTAAAGAGGTAGCTCATATTTGCATGTGTGATGTGGGTGTATAGAAGAGACCACATCACATGCTGTGAGATGAAAGCGGTTTGCTTTTTTCTGAAACTTATTCGGCGAAGAGACAACACTTGGTTCTACGGCGTGGAGAAAAGCGTCTTTATATCATGTCTTTATGTGATGGAAATGAATTAAGAAATCGACCATTTTTAAAGAGACAGCGCATCTTTGCATCTGTGATGTGGGTGTATAGCAGAGACCAGATCACGTGCTGTGGGGTGAAAATGGTTTCCTTTTCTTTGAAACTTATTCTGGGAAGAGACAAGGCTTGATTCTACGGCGTGGAGAAAAAAGCGTCTCCATTTTACATTTTTATGTGGTGGAATTGGATTAAAAAATCGATCATTTTTCAAGAAATAGCTTATATTTGCATCTGTGATGTGGGTGTATAGTACAGATTATATCACGTGCTGTGGGGGGAAAATAGTTTGCTTTTCTTTGTATCTTACTCAGGGAAGAGAAAAGTCTTGGTTCTACGGCGTGGAGAAAAAGCGTCTCCATTTCGTATTTTTATGATGTGGAAATGGATTAAGAAATCGACCATTTTTGAAGGGACAGCTCACATTTGTATTTGTGATGTGAGTGTATAGAAGAGACCATATCACGTGCTGTGGGATGAAAATGGATTACTTTTCTTTGAAACTTATTCTGCGAACATACAAGACTTGGTTCTACGGCGTGGAGAAAAGGCGTCTCCATATCTTATTTATATGTGGTGGAAATGGATTAAGAAATCGACCATTTTTCAAGAGATAGCTCATATTTGCATCTGCGAGGTTTGTGTATGAAAGAGATAATAATAATAATAATAATAATAAACTTTATTTTTAGTCGATGACCTGTTCGGCCAAGAAGGCCGATCTTCCACAGGGTCGACTGAATATATACAAGACATAATGGACAAGGACAAACATAAAAACATATATGAAATAATGGTAGTTATTCGAATGACAAATCCGTACAAGAATGTGACTAATTGAATACTGACTAGTTTTAACACATTATAAAATAAGCACGTAGCAGATTAAATATTTGATACCAGATATTCATAATACTTTGATTTAAAACTCTTAAGAGAGGGGGCGCTTCGTATTTCAACGGATAGTCCGTTCCATAAAACAGCTCCGGAATACGACAAACTTTTCTTAAATAATTCAGTTCTCGCCCTCGGCAGACAAAAATTGTTTTTTGTCGTTGAGCGTAAAATACGGACAGTAGAATTTCCGAATAGGCTAAAAAGATCAGACAAATAACTAGGACAAAATTTGTTTAAAATCTTATACATTTGTATCCCCGTGTGATATTTCAGTCGATCCTTCAATGGAAGCCATCTTAATTTCTTAAAAATTGGAGCAGTGTGATCATAACGATCAGCACCTTGTACCGGTCTCACTGCTTGTTTTTGTAGCCTGTATAGTTTTAATAGATTGGTATGGTCACAATTTCCCCAAACAATACAACAATTGTCAAAAGTAGGTAAAATATAACTGTTATAAAAAGCTTTTCGGGCACACAAAGGCAATAAGTGGCGAATACGCCTGAATAGCGCCAACTTTTTAGATAATTTTCCACAAATATAATCAACGTGTGTGGTCCACGAAAAGTTACAGTTTAGATACACTCCTAAAAGCTTTTCGTTTTCAGTTTTGGCCAAGGGTTCGTTATTGTAAGATAGATCAATATTACTTTTGGGCAAGTAGGCTCGTTTTTGGTGAGACGTGAATAGCATTACTTTTGTTTTCTTAGCGTTAACTAACATTCTGTTAGCTCTACACCAATTTGAGAGCTTTTGGAGGTCTATAGACAATCTATTTTCAAGTTCACCAATGCTTTTACCTGATGTGTAGAGCGTGGAATCATCAGCATACATATTGTAACGGTCAACCTGTACTATGATTCTGCAATACACAGCTGATCGGTCAGGATGGCGATTTACTTGTTAATTCAATCGCCTAAATTTAATCAGTTCTGACACCACCGGAATTTATCCGGGAATTAATCAAATTCGTCTTCAACTAGTTAATAATGAAAATAACAAGAAGTTATTAATGATCAATTCAAACATCAATGAAGATTTATTTAGAAACTCTCATGAAATATTTCTACAAACAGGTAAGTTCAAATACTCTGAATGTTTACAGGATTTATTGTATTTCAGTATCGCATCATGGAAATTTGCTACTCATATCATAACCTTTCCAACTGATTCCTGTATTAAATAAACTGAATCTTTCCCGGGTTTCGTTTGTTGTTTTATTGTGTTTTATTCCTGATTCAATCCTCCAACATGTATCTCGTTTGAGTTTCCTTTAATATCTGGCTGGTCCAAGGGAGATTACTCGTGTTGGTAAAATGCAATTTTTACAACCGTCACTTGTTAAATGACGTCCTTCCATTATGGTTGTTTCAGGAGTAATCACTTGTGCTTTGTTTATTCAACATGGCAGGGGCTGTGCATTTCCTTGTTATTTAATTCACTTTAATACCTTGTTAAATCCAGTTGAAATGATTTCTGGAATTTATTGAAGATAAGTATATTTTTGTTGTGCCGTGTACAGTGGTCCTACATGTATTTACATGTTAATTTTCTTGTATCATTTTCCCCTTGTACTGGTTCAATCATCTGTGTTATTTGAAATAAATAATACTGGTAAAATCAGACCGTCTCCTGTTTTATTTACGGACAATGCTTAAAACCAGTCTGCATGTTTGGATATACCGTTATGCAGGTATTAGGTCAAGCCCTTTCCGTAGTTTAAAATGGGAGGTCTTTCCTGTAGAATATTTCGTAGCCTCAGCTCGTTATTTATCCACGGGCAATGCTTAAAGCAATGTTATAATGCTAAGCCCTTCCCGTATCAAAATCGAGGGGATTATGGATCGTTTAGATCTATAATGAATATCTTCAGTCGTTGCCTCAGCTCGATTAGTCTTATTCACGGGCAATGCCTGGCGATGTTTTCACCATACCCTTCCGTGTCTGAGATCGAGTGGTTAATATCTTTCACCAGTATTTATATTTCAATCCTTAACTGTTAATCCAAATTTGCTGGCTAAGTTATCAGCATTATTCACTCCAATATGCTGGCT
This sequence comes from Hanleya hanleyi, assembly GCA_036873755.1. NCBI lineage: Eukaryota > Metazoa > Mollusca > Polyplacophora > Lepidopleurida > Hanleyidae > Hanleya > Hanleya hanleyi. Next base: position 7,851 of record JAVTVY010020014.1, on the reverse strand, counting down.
TATGTTATCAGCATTATCCTTCCTAATATTTGACTGATGCACTCCAACAATTACCTTTTCGGCTGACTCGGCTCGCACCAAGTGACGAGTATTTGATTGAAATTGTAGTTTAAGGGCCGCTTCCCATTCGGATTTCGCGGCCCATCAACTCAATGTTTTATTTGAATTTCGCGGTACATTTCTTTGTTTTTTTTTAATATCTTTTCCATCGTTAAATATATAACTAAATAAATGAATAAATAAATAAATAATAAATAACAATGAGAGATTAGTAAGAGATATAAATAGAAGTAAATAAGAATTGCTATGTACAAGGTCTCTTTCTGGTTTTTATCTCGCCTTACGAAGTAAAGGGGAGATATTGTGAGAGGGGGAAAGAGGATGTCGTCGTCGGTGTCGGTGTCGGTGTCGGTGTCGGTGTCCCCTGCCTGGAAATGAATGGGTTTTTGGTTTAGCAAGTTAAAATTTTTTTTAGAAAAATTAGAAAAAATATAAAAAAAATATAAAAAATATGGGGGGTGGGTATGCCACCTGGGGGTACTACCACTGGGGTACTCTAATGTTAAAATCCCTATGAATGAGTTTTGCGTTTAGCTGAAGTGCACATGTACATCTGTACTTGGAAAGTTTCTTGCAGTTGTCAGCTGTCATTGGATGATTATGAAACTTGGTATACATGTTTCTTATGATAAGAGGATGTACCTGTGCTATTTTTGAGAAGAAATATTAATTTTTCTCAAAATTATGGCAAATGAAGAGTTTTCTGTTTAGGTAAATTGTACATGTAGGCCTCTACATGTATACATATACATCTACATGGTAACTTTGCTCCAGTTGTCAGCTGTCATTGGATGATTATGAAACTTGGTACACATGTTTCTTATGATTAGAGGATGTACCTGTGCTATTTTTGACAAGAAATATTAATTTTTCTCCAAATTATGGTAAATGAAGAGTTTTCTGTTTAGGTGATTTGTACATATACATGTCCATGGTAAGTTTGCTCCAGTTGTCAGCTGTCATTGGATGATTATGAAACTTGGTACACATGTTTCTTATGATAAGAGGATGTACCTGTGCTATTTTTGAGAAGAAATATTAATTTTTCTCAAAATTATGGCAAATGAAGAGTTTTCTGTTTAGGTAAATTGTACATACAGGACTCTACATGTATACATATACATCTACATGGTAACTTTGCTCCAGTTGTCAGCTGTCATTGGATCATTATGAAACTTGGTACACATGTTTCTTATGATTAGAGGATGTACCTGTGCTATTTTTGACAAGAAATAATGGCAAATGAAGAGTTTTCTGTTTAGGTAAATTGTACATGTAGGCCTCTACATGTATACATATACATGTACATGATAAGTTTGCTGCAGTTGTCAGCTCTCATTGGATGATTACGAAACTTGGTACAAATGTTTCTTATGATTGGAGGATTTATTTGTGCTATTTTTGAGATGAAATATTAATTTTTCTCCAAATTATGGCAACTGATTGAGTTTTGCGTTTAGCCGAAGTGCACGTACATCTGTACACCACAGTTTGCTGCAGTTGTCAGCTGTCATTGAATGATTATGAAACTTGGTACACATGTTTCTTATGATTAAAAGATGTACCTGTGATACCATCCATACCATCACTACCATCCATACCATCACTGCCATTCCTACCATCACTACCATCCATACCATCACTACCATCCATACCATTCCTACCATCACTACCATCCATACCATCACTACCATCCATATACCATACATACCATCACTACCATCCATACCATAACTACCATTCCTACCATCACTACCATCCATACCATCACTACCATCCATACCATCGCTACCATTCCTACCATCACTACCATCCATACCATCACTACCATCCATGCCATCACTACCATCCATACCATCATTACCATTCCTACCATCCATACCATCACTACCATTCCTACCATCACTACCATCCATACCATCACTACCATCCATACCATTCCTACCATCCATACCATCACTACCATCCATACCATCACTACCATACCATTCCTACCATCCATACCATCACTACCATCCATACCATCACTACTATCCATACCATCCATACCATCACTACCATTCTACCATCCATCCATACATCACTACCATCCATACATCATACATCCATACCATCCATACCATCACTACCATTCATACCATTCCTACCATCCATACCATCACTACCATCCATACCATCACTACTATCCATACCATCCATACCATCACTACCATTCATACCATTCCTACCATCCATACATCACTACCATCCATACCATTCCTACCATCACTACCATCCATACCATCACTACCATCCATACCATCACTACCATTCCTACCATTCCTACCATCCATACCATCACTACCATCCATACCATTCCTACCATCACTACCATCCATACCATCACTACCATCCATACCATTCCTACCATCACTACCATCCATACCATCACTACCATAACTACCATCACTACCATCCATACCATCACTACCATCCATACCATAACTACCATTCCTACCATCACTACCATCCATACCATCACTACCATCCATGCCATCCATACCATCACTACCATCACTACCATCCATGCCATCACTACCATCTACGCCATCCTACCATCCATACCATCACTACCATCCATACCATCACTACCATCCATACCATCACTACCATCCATACCATAACTACCAATCCTACCATCACTACCATCCATACCATCACTACCATCACTACCATCCATGCCATCACTACCATCCATACCATAACTACCATTCCTACCATCACTACCATCCATACCATCACTACCATCCATACCATCACATCCATACCATCACTACCATTCCTACCATCCATACCATCCATACCATTCCTACCTTCACTACCATCCATACCATCACTACCATCCATACCATCACTACCATTCCTATCATCCATACCATCACTACCATCCATACCATCACTACCATCCATACCATCAATACCATCCATGCCATCACTACCATTCCTACCATCACTACCATCCATACCATCACTACCATCCATACCATCACTACCATCCATACCATCACTACCATCCATACCATCACTACCATCTATGCCATCCTACCATCCATACCATCACTACAATCCATACCATCACTACCATCCATACCATTCCTACCATCACTACCATCCATACCATCACTACCATCCATACCATCACTACCATCCATACCATCACTACCATCCATACCTTCACTACCATCCATACCATCACATCCATACAATCCATCCATACCATTCCTACCATTCATACCATCACTACCATCCATACCATCACTACCATCCATACCATCACTACCATCCATACCATCACTACCATCCATACCATTCCTACCTTCACTACCATCCATACCATCACTACCATCCATACCATCACTACCATCCATAGCATTCCTACCGTCACTACCATCCATACCATCAATACCATCACTACAATCACTACCATCCATGCCATCACTACCATCCATACCATAACTACCATTCCTACCATTCCTACCATCACTACCATCCATACCATCACTACCATCCATACCATCACTACCATTCCTACCATCACTACCATCCATGCCATCACTACCATACCTATACCATCTATACCATCACTACCATCTATACCATCACTACCATCTATACCATCACTACCATCCATACCATCACTACCATCTATACCATCCATACCATCACTACCATCCATACCATCACTACCATCACTACCATTTCTACCATCACTACTATCCATACCATCACTACCATCCATACCATAACTACCATCCATACCATAACTACCATCCATACCATCACTACCATCCATACCATCACTACCATCCATACCATAACTACCATTCCTACCATCACTACCATCCATACCATCACTACCATCCATACCATCACTACCATCAATACCATCCATACCATCACTACCATCCATACCATCACTACCATCCATACCATGATGGTGATGGTAGTAATCCCACTTGGGACTGGACTATCCAGCAGTAATCCCACAGAGGACTATCCATCAGTAATAACATGGGACTGGTCCACCCAGCAGTAATCTCACACTGGAATGCCCTATGTACCAGTAATCCGACTGCACTGACCTATCCATCCTACATGGGATTAACTTTTGCCAGTAATCCCACATGGGACTGATGTTATTGTCTGTACCAGATAATCTATTCCAGACATTATTGTCTGTACCGCATCACTTATTCCAGACCTTATTGTTTGCTCTACATGTACATGTATGCTTTCAATACTGCTGCACCTTTGGCGGATGACCCCGCAAGGCGAGATGTTGGGGTTCTCAGAACGCTTGTAGGTTAAGTTATACTGATAGATATGAGTTCACTGTAATCGCGTGGATGATTCCTTTGTCTTGGTACCCCTTTGTACGCACAAAGCCGTCCAGAAAAAAACTGGGAGAACAATGGGCGTATTCAGGGTTTTTCGATTCGACTTCCCTAACGACGCCCTTGGAAACAGGGTGTGTTCTTCCAGAAATCTGTGCCTGTAACAATTGCTTGGAGTGTGTATAGGGGCACAGAACGGCAGGTCTACGTCCTATATTGCGTGAAAGTCAAAGGATCATATTCTGTGTTAAGGCGTTAGTTCGGTGTCATCTATGGGTAGCGTGTAGGTGTGGTTTATGATTTGGTGTTCTGGTTGTTCAGTTTGGTGACATTTATGGGGTAGCGTGTCTGGCGGGGTATAGGGTTGAGTATTCTGGTTCTGGACGTTCTTATGGACCGATGCTGATGATCTTCATCATGTTCATCTTCATTTCTGAAAGTATATAATGAAAAAGTGTGTAGTATTTAGTATTCATTTTTGTGAGTGACATTATTCGTGTGCGTGGTTGTTTCTTGGATGTGTGCTACTGATTTATGTCCTTGATTGTTGAATTGGTAGCGGCCTTTGAGTTTTAGAGACGAATGTGGTTACCGGCTGACGAGTGACGAGTACACGCAGAACTGCGTATTTATAGGCAGCAGACACAACAAAAGAGCGCCTTCTAGCGTCGATGAAGTTACCCCGAAACCAGGAATCTCAGGAAAGCTTTACTCTAATTTGCAAGGTTAATCATGCATTAATTTGATTGAGATAAATCAATAATTACTCTAAGAATATTATATAATCGTTAAATATTAACAAATAAGCTTCAAGATGAATCTAAAAGTATTAGATTTTGGTTTGAAGAATATTGTCGCTGACGTCATCAGAACAAATATGGCGGACATCGGCAAGTGTCCTGCCTGAAAAATAGTGGTAAAACATCAATCTTGATCAAACTACTGAGAATGAAGTATTGACAACTACTGGATAACATTCCAAGACAATTATTTAATTGACCCAGGTAGGTATTTATATATCGAATAGCAGTAATATTGTCAAAACGCAATTTCCCGACCTTGACACGCGCAACAACAACATTTCGGGATGTGCAACTTTACTCAAAAGTTTGTACAAATACCAAATTAATATTTATCCTTTTTACGTGGATAACATCAGAGGGAATTTTGGCATTCTTAGTAAAACATATTTACACAAATGGTATCAAGACAGACTTGTCAGGTGATGAGGATAATATAACTATCACACATAACATGAAATCCTCACACTACCCCCTTTGTTAACATTTGCTGTCCTCAGCAATAATTAACAGCAACAGTTCGAACAATATATTTAATGTATCTTAATAGAGTCCATATAAAACTTTGTCAAATAACTAGAATCCAATAAACATGATAAATCTAGTACTTTCCAACAATTCAAATGCACTAAATTCTGAAAATAACATTTAATCATGTTTATTGTTCACTGTCTTTCCAGCGGAAATCACGCCTGGCGATCTTATGACGATCCTGGCTAGGACTCCGAGTCCTCTTTCCATGGAATGGTCGTCGTACCCAAGGTGGTCTGTACTGGCTGATGGGCCGTCTGAATTGGCGCTCTGTGTTGCTGATGGTACTACGGACTGTTTCACGATAGGGGTGATTTTCTTCACGTCGTTCCAGGACTTCTCGGGAATTGGTTGCAGGCTTACTGGGTTTGACAGGCTTCGAAATTGGACAAGAACTTCCAGATGAGCTGATCGGAGATGATGGATCAATAACAATGGTATCGGATGGAGTGTTGGTCGAAGATTTGGGTTTTGGCACTTCAAAAGGCTCGACGACCAGGCTACTGTGTCCAGACACTTTTTCTGAGATCATCTGTAATTCTTTAATTTGCTGATTCAGTGATGAAGTCAAACTTGCATTGGAATCAATCTGCCCTTGATAAAGGATCCTTAGTACCTCCGTTTGCTCGGTGACTTTCTCTTCCAACTTTGTAGTGACATGGGCTAAAACAGTGTTGGTGCGATTCATTCTGGTCATTTCGGTTGTAAATCCGGATATACATTTCGACAAACTGTCAATATTATTGCTCAGCTGGGAAAACTGGTGACTGTGACTTTGTAGTGCCGTTACAACTTTGGCACCATTTACATTTGAAATCATCATTTGGTTTGTCATTGGCCGAAGATCCAATTCGGATGGAACCGTTGTTTGCTTCTGTGGAGCGATGACTGGTACAGGGATGTTTTTCATGGTGTTTTGGATTGTTGTTTCTACAATGCTCTCGATGGCGGAGATTGGAATGCTAGATCCAGCATAGATATCTGTTGTAGAGACAGCTGATTTAGTGACTGTTGATGTAGGTTTGCTTTTCTTAGGCTTTGAAGGTGTCGAAATCGGGCTTAATGGATGTGCTACAGGATTTCCACGTAACTCAAATACTTCTTCATCAGCTGGATGTAAGTCGATGTTGACTGCCTCACTGGTTGTGTTTGTTGATGTGGAGTTTTCATTTGTAGAGGGATTTGTGTCCAAAATTATACTGTTGGGATTCGTTTCATCTGTGATTGAGTTGACGGCGTGACGTAATTCGATGATCTCGTTCACCTGATGAAGGACGTTTGGATAGTCCTTGAATACATTCGGCACTTCTGCCATGTTCACCTTAGTTGAGACGTCGTCTGGCTTCTTACTGGAAGGTTCTGGGGTGTTGGAAGATTTGTTCTGTATTGGAGCTTTACTTCCATAGAAATTGAGAGAATCTTCTTTGCTTAACTCCCTCGAGTCATCTGGTTTGAGAACATAAGGAATCTTCTTTCCTTTCACTTTATCCATTTCTCCAGTTCCTGGATGTTTGTTCTCTAAGTGTTTCTTCATTTCCTCCTTCCTCAGGCAGATCCGATTACAAAGGTAACAGGAAAAAGGCACATCTTCACGTGGTAAGTGGTTAGTTACGACGTGGCGGCACATCTGGACTTTATCACCAATATAAATACACAGGTTGCACCCATAAGCGGTCAAATGACTTAAATGCTTTTTCAGACATTTTCCTGTAAATAAACCAGAAAATATTGTGACTAATGGTTCTTCATTTTCTTTTTTCAGATACAAGAAGACAACCACTGTTGCAGCATTACAAAAGGCTTCTAATCTTCATTAATTACAATCATCCAAATGAATGAAGCTGGTAAACTTAAGGTTTTACATCACAATAAACTTAAACCTTATACAGGAACAGCTATACTAAGTTGGGCAAAGAAAGCACTGACACAATCAAAACGGCAGGTGACACAGGTTTTGAAAATTAATGAAGATTAGAAGCCTTTTGTAATGCTGCAACAGTGGTTGTCTTCTTGTATCTGAAAAAAGAAAATGAAGAACCATTAGTCACAATATTTTCTGGTTTATTTACAGGAAAATGTCTGAAAAA